>JAPMOR010062154.1:324721-397047 GCA_026543865.1 Argiope aurantia | reverse complement strand
AAAAATAATCCGATGCATAATTAATCATGTAATGATTAGGAAGTTAAACATGATAAATGTATACAAAAAAAGCTGAAGGAAGGGTTGATCCGCTAATACTCAAAAATGCCTTAAACATACTCCGTCCCTGGAGTCATAGATGGGGGTGGGCGTCCCTAAGAGGATGCCAGCTTGAAGAATTGTATAATGATGTAGCTGAATAGTGATAAAGACAGCAGCTGACCACAACAAATCCTGTTGACACTGCTTCTTTCAGTGGTGGTACTGAAGACGATAAAGAGCTGTACACAGGACGATAAAGAGGTCTTCCAAAACACTCTGAGAATCTTGGAGTCAATTATTCATTACATAACTGCGTCCAATCAAGAAAATAAGTTTCAATGCATTATTCAAACATGTAGAATGTCAATTTTATTTGGCAGTTGAATTTTATTTATCTCGGGTATTAACCCTCCGGGGGGCACCTCGAAATGAGGATGAGATGCTTCCGGCATGGTGGTTGGATCTCGCCACCCTGGAGGGTACACAAATAGGTGTGGGATCTGACTCCTCCCATCGATGACGGGACGTACTTCCTTCGAGGAGGGTTGAACCGTGGCCAGTAATGACCACAGTTCCCGCCAGTGTTGCTGTTGCGGCGGGTCCGGTCATTCAGCCTAATGGTTTAAATCCGTGTGCCTTCGTGGCGCGTCAGAGAGTCAGTTGGTTGACTTATCTCGGGTATTATTCTACTCGCAGTGCAAATGTTTAATCCGAAAGTGACTAGAAATGTTGCGTGATGCGTGGATATTCTAACCACCTTACGCACTGAGTACATGCATCGAATTTTATTGTATTTCCTCCAGCAAAATAACCAGTAGAGAGAATATATTACCAGTAGAGAATATTATACTTTCTCGTACACGAAATGTAAAGAAAGTACTGCAATCATCGAAATTTCGATGTTGTGCATCTTCACATTTTAGACCTTCCGGAGTTTGAAAAACACATTTTTGGAAAATGTCCGTCCGTTTGTAACAGAGATAACGGAAGAACGCTTCGAGCTAAACTGAAAGAAATTTGGTATATAGTCTTTACAATAAATTTGTAGATTTCGATCACATTTTGAACAAAATCCATTTTAAGGAAGTCTGTCTGTCCGGCTGTTCAATTATAAATTGACACGATGCTGCATGGATAAAATTCGGTACACAGATTTAGCATCTACACTGTAGACACTTATCAAATTTTAAGCCAAATCCAATAGCTGGTTGACTGTCTGTCAGTCTGTGCTTTCAGAAGCATGTAATGCGATAGCTCAAAAACGCAATGACTTGAGTATATAAAATTTGTAATGTGATTTTGTGACTCCAAGTGTTGTTTAGTGCTAAATTTTGATTTCAATAGGTAGGGAAAAACTCATCTAAAATGCAAACTGAGTTATCGAATATCTATTACTATCGATTGTCTCTTATAATTAACCGCATCCCAGGGATTAATCTCCTAGGGTAAAGCGAAAGATTCAGCAAAAAGCTAAATTCACGCCGAAAGTTAATATTTCATGACTGTTATATACCAGTGCTATGCAAGACTTTCTCTGGAATAACACCTTTATTAGACAGTATGCGAGAAAGTTTCAGAGAGACAACTCCCGCTAGTTTCAGAAGTATTTCAAATCTTACTCATATTATAGCCAACGGTTTCTAAAACTTTCCGCACTTTTGCGCATGCGTTAGGATGCGTTTGATTCGTCAAAATAGGGATGAGAGGAAAGGAGGAAATGTTTACATATGACAATAAAGTAAACTCGGTTTAATTTAGTTTACTTATATTAACGTCCCGTTCTAAAGCAATATTAGGGCTATTTTAGGACGGAATGCATGATTTTGAACCGCGGTCAGATGACGAGGACAACACCTGCGCTGGCACCTCCCCCACCTCTACAAACGTCCACACCGTACCAGCGGGAGGACTTTCCGCCCTACAGATTTAACTTGCACCAGACTCTCTTACACGATGGTTCCTAGGTGGAATCGGGTCTCTAACCTGAAACCCTGCGGTTCCGAAGCTGAGACCTTACCACCAAGCCATTGCGACTCCCATAAAGTAATCTCGTATTACTCGTGAATTGAATTAAAATAAAATAATGCTATCGAAAACGACACGATATTCACATACACGGGAAAGAAAGATTGAACGAAAAAGTATCTAATAGGGCGGAAATAAAGGTCAAAGAATGATGAATAAATAATTCCGGAAATGTGCTCATGCTTCCGCGTCTCACCCCTTAGTGAGATAGAATCGTCGGAAAGTGGTCGTCTCAGGATATTGAAACGAACAGTGCTCAAAACTCTTTTCTGAAAATAATCGATCTAAACTAAAGTTGACAAGAGAGTCACTCTACTAAGATTTCATCCGACCTTGTTTTATTTCGGCTACTCAAATATCGTTTTACGACTCTTTTCTTCACGATAAATTTAAGTGCCTGCAGAAAAAAAGTACACGCTTCCGCTCTTTCCAAAAACAGTATAAATAAAAATACAAACTGTTGTTGTCCGTGAGTTGCTTGAAGAAATTTATTACATCAATATTTTTCCCTAAAAGTAAACGCATTCAGAATGTCTACACTCATAAATTTCAAGCCTGAATTTAATAAACTCTCACATATAAGATTATCGTTTCTTTTATGCTGAAAGAGTGATCGTTTCGGGTACAAATAAATAGTTTAAATACCCTTTTACTTTCTCGTTATAAAGAAAAAGCTATGTAATCATAGAAAGTAAAAGACCCTCCAGATTTTGATGACATTTTAAGTCACCTTGAGGGAGAAAAATAGATTTTAATTTTCTCGTATACGAAACATAGAGAAAATATTGTAGTGAAAAAAAAAATCGAACTCGATATTTTGACGAATTTACGTTTCAGATATCCACCCTGAGTAAGAAAAACACATTTTTTTGGCATTATATCTATCTGTCCTTCTGTCTATCTGTGACACAGATAACAAAAAAATACTTTGAACTAGATTGTGAAATTTGGTTTATGGTCTTGTAGATTTCTGTCAAATTTTAAAGAAAATTTAATTTATCTGGCTGACTGTTCGAATATAAACCAGCATAATTACAAAACGAAGAGAACTAGATGGATAAAATTTGGTACATAGATTTATCATCTATAGTGTTGTAACATTTCCACTTTTCCCTCACACAGTAATTGCCATTCCGGCCAGATGTAACTTCACCAGTTTTCCTACACATAGTCAAATACCTACGGACCGCCAGATGTGGATCCTTTTTACTAGTAGTGTCATTGCATCCAGGTTAAAAGTCGCAGATGTGTGTCTCGTCGTTTCAAATCTATCCATCATGTCTTCAAGGGAGAAAAATGTCAAAACATCCAGATGTTAGACTTTTTTATGAAGGGACACATCAAATCTTCCGGAAACGGTCATTCACCAGCAACCGTTTTCATTAAGGTATCCGAAAACGTTAAAAAGGTCAATTTTTTCAAAAAATGACATTTTTTTAAAAAAATTCCTATTATTGGATAGACCAGTTTTTAAGCTATTCAAAACAGGTTTACTTTTGTCCCTACGTTAATTAGAAGTCAAGATATTAATATTTTCGTAAGGATCGGTAAATCGGTAAAACAGTGGACATTTAAATAACCGGAAGTACCGATTTAAAGGGACTGAGACATGTCAAAAATTTGTATAAACACAAATTTCATTTTAAATATAGTTTTAATAAACTTTTAATGAAGTAATGAAACTAATGACACTTTTGGAAATTGTGTGGCAACGCAGAATTACTTACAAAATTTGGCAACAATTTATTGTTTACTTGTTATCACTGCCTGCGTTTACAATATATATTTTTAAAAACTTGTGTTCTTTTCATATAGTTTATTATCTTTGAATAATTTGTAGTTATGGGAAGTAATAAAAACCGAATCTCTTCTCGTAAGCGTAAATTTAATGGAAATAGATTTACAAATAGTGCTGATAAGAAGTGCAACAAAATTGCTGATCAAGCTATCCAAACAGTGAGCGAAGTAAAGCTTCAGAGTGTTTTGTCTACGGTAGATAATTCGAATGACGCTTCAATTTCTGGTAATAAGCAGGAAAATGTGGTTTTCAATCTGGATATTCTATCTGATATTGTATCGTGTTTATGTTGCCCTGTGTGTTTCACAAATGGTGTAAGCCTTGTTAAAGAGTCTGTGTTTCGCTTAGCTGGAAATATGTCTATAAAATGTCAGAATTGTGATTTTATAGTATCTTTTTGCTCATCTGAGAAAGTGAATAAAATGCATAATATAAATACAGCTTTTGTTTTTGGTTTAAGGCTCATAGGGCGAGGACATTCTGCAGCAAAAAAATTGTGCTCAGCTATGAGTATAATTGCTCCATCCAAAACTTGTTTCAGATATCTTGAAAAGAAATTAGAGTGTGTGCTGCTGATGTTTCAAGTAAAGCCATGAATGAGGCTGCTTCTGAAATAAGAAAAAATAAAAATCCAGATGAAATTGTTGAGTGTGGTGTGTCAGTCGATGGAACTTGGCAACATCGAGGGCACGCTTCTTTAAATGGTTGTGTGTAAATCATATCTGTTGATTCTGGAAAGGTGTTGTACATTGAAGTGATGCCTAAAGTGTGCAGGTTGTGCAGAACAACAGATGATAAAAATCACTCCCTAAAATATGCAAAACATATTGGATCATCAGGTTCCATGGTGCCAGTAGGTGTGTACCGCATTTTTGAAAGTTCGACCCAAATGAGAAATCTACATTATATTGGCTTTTATGGCGATGGTGATTCGAAAGGATATGATGCAATAAAAGATATATATGGTAAAAACAGTGTTAAAAAGTATGAATGCATTGGCCATATTCAAAAACGAATCGGTTCAAGACAGAAAATTCAAAATGACACATAAAGGTCTTGGAGGTAAGGGGAAACTGACTGATGTATTTATTGACAAACTGCAAAATTACTACGGTATTGCAATACGTAGTAATGTAAACAATTTGCAAGAAATGCAAAGTGCAGTGATTGCATCCTTTTTTCATTGCTGCTCAAGTGCAAAACAGCCTATGCATGGCCAATGCCCAACTGGACCCAACAGCTGGTGCAATTTCAGAGAGCTGCATATAATGGATTAAATTACACCGAAAAGTCAAAGGGACTAACCCAAAATATTTTGAATATTTTGAAGAAAGAATACATGAAACTATGTGATAAAAACTGTTAGAAAAATGTTTACATGGGAAAACACAAAATGCCAATGAGAGCTTCAATGGTGTTTTGTGGAAATTCTTACCCAAAGATGTCTTTGCTGAGCTCCAGATCCTCAGATTAGGGGCATTTATGTCAGTAATACATTTTAACAAAGGTTTTATGGGATTACTGAATATCCTTAAGGCTGTTTTAGTGCATCCTACTAAAAATACAGTTAGAGCCTTTGCTGATCTCGAAATGTATTTTTAATTCTATACATACACTGGTGTGCAAAACTTAAGCAACAGGTATGTTTTTTGCCATAACTTCACGAGAAATCATCTGAGAGACATGAAATTCAGAAATAAGATACAGCATTTTGTTCTGAAAGAATGACGAAAGCATAGTTGCGCAGAAATGAATACAATTCATACAGTATGGAATCAAACAAAAAAAAGGCTTTCTTGAACTCATAGTATCGTTACACATGATTGTCTGTCCAAGAGGAAGAACAGCAAGCAGATGTTCCTTAGTATGGGATATGCCCTCCCCTTACTGCAATGGTTGCTTCGCACCGTCTCCCCATACTCAGCACCAGATTGTCCAACAGTTCTTGAGGTAAGAGTGTCCATTCCTCAATCAGAATCTGTTTAAGTTGTCGGGTGTTCCCAGGAGGATGTAATCGTGCCGCAAGGCGTCTCCCCAAAGAATCTCACACATGTTCTATCGAATTCAAATCAGGGGAGCACGCCGGCCAATCCATTCGAGTAATATCTCCACTTTCCAGGAGCTCCTCAACAGCATGAGTCCTGTGCGACCGTGCATTGTCATCCATAAAAACGAAGTATGATCCAATGGCACCTCGGAACAGACGCACATGGGGAAGGATCACCTCCTGACAATAGCGATCTCCAGTTACAGAACCTCTGTCGAAAACGTGGAGCTCAGTCCGCCCGTTCATCATAATGCCTCCCCAGACGACAACTCCAGGACCACCGAAACGGTCACTTTCCGTGATGTTACTGGGATGAAACCGTGTCCCGACCTCTCTCCAAATCAACTGGCGTTGTTAATCGCTTGTGGCACTAAAACGACTCTCATCTGTAAAGAGGACACGACTCCATTGATGAGACGTCCAGTTTTTGTACTCCCTGCACCACTCTAAACGGTGCCGCCGGTGGGAAACTGTCAAAGGGATGCAGCGTTCAGGATGGCGGGCGAATAGGCCACCTTTGTGAAGGCGTCTGGACACAGTAAAACGCGACACTTGTCGCCCCGTTGCTGCATACAGTTGCTGAGCAATGGCGCTTGCTGACTGGTTTCGGGTTCTTTTCGCCTGCAGGACGATATGTCGGTCATCCACTGCAGTTGTTTTCCTGGGGCGGCCGCCACCAACCTTTCTCACAGCTGTACTTGTGGTTTGGAAGGCTTTCCAAGCGCGCGAATCGACACTTTTGTTGATTCCGAACTCTTCAGCTGCACTGGTCACACTACGACCCTCCTCCAGCTTTCCGATCATTCTTCCAAGTGTGAAATCGTCCAGGGGATTTCTGCTAGCCATATTTCAAGAATTAACTCACGTGCACTTGCAGCGAATGTCTTTAATTGCGTCTCCGTCCTTCCTTTTATTGTAGTGTTGAGCTGCGCACGCCTTCCGCACGTGTTTTGCGTACGCTCACGTCGTCTGTGACGTTTTGTTCCTGATATTTGCATACGCATGACCTTTCTCTTGAATTACGTGCTCATTGTACTGAACGCAAGAACTCCTTTTCTGCAATTTCATGGCTATCTGCTTAAAATTTGCATTGTTGCTTAAGTTTTGCACACCAGTGTATTTTGAAGCAAAATTAAATTTCGTTGTATAAGCATTAAAAAAATTCATAGTAACCGCCGAAATAGTGTGGAGTAAATATTTAAATTAATAAAAAAAAGTAGAGAAATTGACAATTTATTCCTGTGTTTCGAGACTCGAACTAACGACTTGCAAAAAAGCACCGAAATCACTTGCCGTTGTACACACCAGACCACTCCCTCTTGCATTTACGGCTGGTAGTAAGATTTTCAACATGTTTAACTGATCGTTTCAAAACTAATGGCAATCTGGTCAAAATACACAATGCAAAGAATACGTATGCTTTTTGCGCATGCGCAAGACTTTCACGTTTAAATATATTTTTAATTTTATACATATTTTGAAGCAAAATTTTAGTTTTCTTGTGTAAGCATTGGAAAAATTCATAGTAACTGTAAAAATAGTTTGGAGAAATCATTTGAAAAAAATAAAAAAATAAGAGAAATTGACAAAATTATTCCTCGGTTTCGAAACTCGAATTGAAGACCTGAAAAAACGTTCCAAATCACCTATAGTTCTACCCAGCAGACGACTTGGAAAGTGCAACTGCGACTGGTAGTAAGATTCTTAACATGTTTAACCGATCGTTTCATGTCTAATGGGAATCGGGTGAAAATAAACAATGCTAAGAAAAGGAATGCTTTATGCGCATGCGCAAGACCTGAACACTTAAATATATTTTTAATTTTATACATATTTTGAATCAAAATTTTAGTTTCCTTGTATAAGCATTTGAAAAATTCATAGTAACTGTCGAAATAGTGTGGAGAAAATATTTAAAGTAAATAGAAAAAAAAGAGAAATCGAAAAAATCTTTCCTCATTTTCGAGACACGAGCTTAAAACCTTTAAAAAAGCATTGAAACCATCTATCGTTCGACCTACCAGACCACTCGTTCTATCAACTCCGACTGGTAGCCCCTCAGGGGCTCACCTACTAAAGCTGAGTACGGGTGTTCCAATCCCGAGGTAACCAGGGATCTTTACTCCATTTATGTTTACTCTCCATTCCGTCTTCTGCTTTTAGCTGTCTTTCTTCTTTCCCTCGAGGGTAGGCGAGGGAGCCCTCCGTGAGAAGCTGTCGCCGCTCTGTTTGCTTCCTACTTCTCATGGACAGCAGATACCCCCACGTGTTTGCCATTCGTGGAGACCCATTAGACGGGTGGTGCACTGTGGTCCCCGGTGTATCAATCGGCTGGTACCTAGTCATCTGAGTGGCTAATCTGCTAGGGATCAAGTGAAGGGGTTACTCCTTGGGCTTGGCATTAAGGATGGTTACTGTCCGCGGGGGTAACTCCCAGCGTATAGGTCCCGGCCAGCACTAAGGTAAGCGCCGAGGCTGGGAATATCTAGAGCCGGTGGCTGCCTTCCCTTGTTGGGCTCCATGGTGGGCGGTGCCGTCGGGCCTGAATCCCCATCAATGTCGTATGGGCAAAAAAAACAGCAACACCATTTCGAATCCACAAATTAACCATTTTCCATCTTTCTTTCTAATTCAAAGAGTATCTGATTCAAAAGAGTCTTTTCATAATGTGTCCCCATTTCTTGTCGAGAAAGCCATTTCTGGTAGTGTTGGTGAAGTTAAATTCACAAAGAAGCTTTGATCTGGCGATTTGCTAGTTGAAGTTGGATCATCCAAACAATCCAAACAAATTGCTAACCTGAAACATCTGTCTACAATTCCTATTCAAGTTAGTCCCCACCCGACATTCAACTCCTCCAAGGGAGTTATATCCTGCGGAGAGCTATTAAATGTTTCTGTTGAAGATATAACTAAAGATTTAAAAAATCAGGGAGTGACCCATGTACGGCGTATTTCTATACGAAGGAATGGCCAGCTCCTGGACACAAAACATTTAGTATTGACATTTGATTCTCCTAAATTACCTGAGCACATAAAAGCCGGATATATGCGCCTTTCTGTCCGAGAATATATTCCAAACCCATTGCGTTGTTTCAAGTGCCAACGCTTCGGGCATTCAAAAACTTCTTGCCGCGGGACTCTAACATGCGCCCGTTGTGCAGAGTCAGGCCATGATAGTACTAACTGCACTGCCGAAGAGGAGTGTGTGAATTGCAAAGACCAGCACACTTCCTTTTCCCGAAACTGTCTTGCTTGGAAACAGGAGAAAGAAATAATTTCAACTAAGATCAAAAATAAAATTTCTTATCAGGAAGCTCGCAAACTCATAAAATCGAAAACGCCTTCAGCTGGAATAAATTACGCTTTTGCAGTTAAAAAAATGTCGGCAACCATATTCACTCAGTGGGATCTGAATGATCTATCTTCTGGTAAGGTTTTAAAATCATTAGAATCTACTCTAAGAGCTGCTATTCCAGTTAACTTGCCAAATCCTTCGCCTGTGTCGGTTGCACCAATCAGTGACAATGCTTCAGCTTCCCCGGATTTAACTGGTTTTCAACTAGTGACACACACTAAAAAGTTTAAAAACGCCTCACCTGTGGAAACAAAATCTTTAACCAATGCTGAAAAAATTTCAAAATTTTACTCTACCTCACCTTACCAAGTTCCCACCACTGTTGCATCGCAAATTGCGCCAACTGTGAAACCCAAATTGTGTAATAAGCCAGTTATGGCTGAAATAAAATTACCTTCTTCTGATTCGGCTCTACAATCCATAGATAATCTTCCTTTAAAAGGAACAAATCTACAACAGTCTAGTGAATCTGATGCTGATGCCGAAATGAGCTCTTCCACTGCATCAGATGGGGACATGTTGGAATATTGTATGTCTGAGAACTTAGAAGACCCGCCAGAAACTATAAGTCCTCCTCCCTCGATTAAATATAAAAAAAGAGAAAAAAAACCTTATTCCTACGAAATATAAGAACTCGTAGTGAACTTGCATCTTACTTTTTTGTCTTTTCGATGCTGTTTTTTGCTTTTAACCTTAGAAGATATGCATCTTGAAACTTTATATTTGCTTTTGTATATGTGTGTAATATATATGTATGTATGTATATATATATATATATGTATATGTGTGTGTGTGTGTATTGCATTTTATCTATATGTCGGCATCTTTAATGATATTTTAATTTTTTCCAACATTGTTTCTTAAGCATATTTTGTATAGTTTTTTAAAATTTACCTTGACAATTTCTCTATTAGAATCAGATATGAAAAAAAGTTTTTTTTTAATTTCACTATATTTCAATTTCGCTGTAATTTCAAAATGTTTTTAGAATTTTAACTTTTTATATTACAATACCATGTGTTTTAAACCACGATCTTGTTTATCCACCATAAGTTTGGCGCAGTATGGCCAAATTTGGCTCTTGCGCCAGTAAAACTCACTCAACCAACCAACCGACTGGTAGTGAGATTCTTAACATGTTTAACCAATCCTTTCAAAACTAATGGGAATCTGGTCAAAATCCACAATGCTAGGAATACGTATTCTTTATGCACATGCGCAAGACCTCAACACTTAAATATACAGGGTGTTTATTTAGTCCCGGACCCATTTTGATGTTTAATGACTCATAAAATAATGAAGATATAAACAAACTTATGGCATTTATTGATGGAATAACTCATATATTTTCCTTTTCAGGTTTGAATATTTTTACTTTTGTAAATATCGTCTGCGCGTGTGGTTAATTTCAGATAATTTCATTTTCCAGTCTAAATATCTCTACTTTTCTAAATATCGTCTGCTTATTCATTGCATTTTTCTCTCTTTTGTTTTTGGCAACTATTGAAATGTTATGTTTTCTTTTGATGCGTTTGTTCTATGTAGTACTTTTGTATGTGATGTTTTATTCGAGCGGATATTAAGAAGAATGCATACACAACAAGAGAAAGCACAGATTTTATGGTGGTTCATAGAAACGAAATCGATAGTGCAAGCACAAAGAAATTTCAGAAGAATTTACCAAAAAGATCCTCCATCCAAAAACAGCATCTTGCGGTGGAAAAAGAATTTTCTAGAAATTGGAAGTATCATAGATAAGAAACGTTCCGGACGTCCTTGCGCAAGTGATTTTGATGTTGAGCGTGTCAGAGAGACATTTTTACATAATCCTAGAATATCTGTGAGATCAGCGGCAACAGAATTGGATATGCCAATTTCGACGGTGTAAAAGGTTATTAAGAAAAAATTAAGACTGCATGCATACAAAGTTCAAATTGTTCAAGTTTTGGAATCGAACGATAGGCATAGGAGGATGGCCTTTGCAACGGATATGCTAAGGAGGATAGAAGATGATGCTGATTTTCTGAAGCGCATAATGTTCTCCGATGAAGCATCCTTTCATGTTTCTGGCATTCTTAATCGCCATAATGTGCGCAAATGGGGATCTGCCCCAAAGGTTAATGTATGGTGCGGACTAATGCACGACCGAGTCATTGGGCCTTTCTTTTTTACAGAAAAGACGGTCTCATCAGTCGTATACTTAGACATGTTGGAAAACTTCATATTTCCACAACTAGAAGAGCTTCAGCCACATGTCTTTTTGCAACAAGATGGTGCGCCACCTCATTGGGGTACCATCGTTCGTACTTCTTTGAATGGAAATTTTCCAGGAAGATGGATTGGGCGAGGAGATCCAATTCCTTGGCCACCCAGATCACCTCACATAACGCCGCTAGACTTCTTTCTTTGGGGCTTTGTAAAAGCGAACGTTTTCAGGAGGAGAGTGTCGAACATTGATGACCTAAAAGGCAGAATTAAAACCGCAATAGGCTCTGTGGATGCCTACATGCTTGACGCTACCTGGCGTGAAATTTACTATCGACTTGATATTCTCCGTGCAACGAAGAGGGCACGCGTGGAAGTTCATTGACAAGGGTCATGAAACTTTTTGAGTCTATTTAACCATTTATGATATTAATTTTAATCTATATTTATTATTTTATGAGTTATTAAACATCAAAATGGGTCCGGGACTAAATAAACACCGTGTATTTTTAGTTTTAAACATATTTTGAATCAAAATTTTAGTTTCCTTGTATAAGCATTTGAAAAATTCATAGTAGCTGTCGAAATAGTGTGGGGAAAATATTTAAAATAAATAAAAAAATAAGAGAAATTGACAAATTCATTCCTCTGTTTCGAGACACGAACTGACGACCTGCAAAAAAAGCACCGAAATCACCTGCCGTTGTACACACCAGACCACTCGCTCTTGCATTTACGGCTGGTAGTAAGATTCTTAACATGTTTAACCGATCGTTTCATGTCTAATGGGAATCGGGTGAAAATAAACAATGCTAAGAAAAGGAATACTTTATGCGCCTGCGCTAGACCTTCACGCTTAAAAATATTTTAATTTTATACATATTTTGAAGCAAAATTTTAGTTTCGTTCTATAAGCATTGGAAAAATTCATAGTAACTGTGAAAATAATGTGGGGAAAATATGTAAAATAAATTTTAAAAAATTAGGAAATTTGACAAAATCATTCCTTTGTTTCGAGAATCGAACTGAAGATCTGCAAAAAAACCAGCGAAATCACTTATCGTTCTAACCACCAGATCACTTGTTCTTCCAACTGCGGCTGGCAGTAAGATTCTTAACATGATTAACTGATCATTTCAAAACTAATGGGAATCGGGTCAAAATACAGAATGCTAAGAATATGAATGCTTTATGCGCATGCGCAAGACATTCAGGCTTAAATATAGTTTTAATTTCATAGATATGTTGAAGCAAAATTTTAGTTTCCTTGTATAAGCATTGGAAAAATTCAAAGTAGCTGTCGAAATAGTGTGGCGAATATATTTAAAATAAATAAAAAAAATAAATAAGTGAAATTGACAAAATCATTTCTCTGTCCTGAGACTCGAACTGAAGAAATTTAAAAAAGCATGGAAATCACCTATCGTTGTACACACCAGATCACTCGTTCTTGCATTTACGATCGTTTCAAATCTAATGGGAATCGCGTGAAAATACACAATGCAAAGAATACGTATACTTTATGCGCATGCGCAAGACTTTCACGTTTAAATATATTTTTAATTTTATACATATTTTGGAGCAAAATTCGTATTAACTGTGAAAATGGTTTTTAAAAATTATTTGAAATAAATAAAGAAAATAAGAGAAATTGAGAAAATAATTCCTCTGTTTCGAGACTCGAAATGAAGATCTGCATAAAGCATCGAAATAACCTATTGTTCTACCCACGAGACCCTTCGTTCTTGCAACTACGGCTAGTACTAAGATTCTTAACATGTTTAACCGATCGTCTCAAAACTAATGGGAATATGGTCAAAATACACAATGCTAAGAATAAGAATGCTTCATGCGCCGGCGCTAGGCATTCACGCGTAAATATATTTTTAATTCTATACATATTTTGAAATAAAATTTAATTTCGTTGTATAAGCATTGAAAAAATTCATAGTAACTGTCGAAATAGTGTGGAGAAAATATTTGAAATAAATAAAAAAATAAATAAATAAAAATCGACAAATTTATTCCTCTGTTTCGAGACTCGAACTGAAGACCTTCAAAAAATAGCATTGAAAGCACCTACCGTTCTACCCACCAGACCACTCGCTCATGCATTTACAATTGCTAGTAGTATTTTTAACATGTTTAACCGATCGTTTCAAAACTAATGAGAATCTGGTCAAAATACACAATGCTAAAAATAAAAATGCTTTATACGCATGCGCTGGACATTCACTCTTAAATATATTTTTAATATTATACATATTTTGAAGCAAAATTTTAGTTTCCTAATATAACAATTGGAAAAATTCATAGTAACTGTCGAAATAGTGTGGAGAAAATGTTTAAAATAAATTTTTAAAAAATAAGAGAAATTGACAAAATCATTTCTTTGTTTCCAGACTCGAACTGAAGACCTGAAAAATATAAATGCATCAAAAACACTTATCGTTCTACCCACTAGACCATTCGTTCTTGCAACTACGGCTGGTAGAAGGATTCTACCATTTTAAAACTATTGGGAATCTGGTCAAAATACACAATGCTAAGAATACGAATGCTTTCTGCGCATGCGCAAGACCTTCACGCTTAAATTTATTTTTAATTTTCTACATATTTTGAAGCAAAATTTTAGTTTCCTTGTATAAGCATTGGAAAAATTCATAGTAACTGTGAAAATAGTTTCGAGAAAATATTTGAAATAAAAAAAAGAGAGAGAATTTGACAAAATCATTCCTCAGTTTCGAGACGAACTGAAGATCTGCAAAAAGCATCGAAATCACCTATCGTTCTACCCTACCAGATCGCGTGTTCTTGCAACGATGACTGGTAGTAAGATTTTTAACATGTTTAATTGATCGCTTTGAAAACTAATGGGAATCTGATCAAAATAGACAATGATAAAAATACGAATGATTTATGCGCATTCACAAAACCTCAAAACTTAAATACATTTTTAATTTTATACATATTTTGAAGCAAAATTTTAGTTTCCTTATATAGGCATTGGGAAAATTCATAATAACTGTAAAAATATTTTGGAGCAATCATTTGAAAAAAATAAAAAAATAAAAAATAAGAGAAATTGACAAAATTAATCCTCGGTTTCGAGACTCGAATTGAAGACCTGCTGAAAAAAAGCACCGAAATCACTTGTCGTTCTAATCACCAGAAGACTGGTTATTTCATCGACAACTGGTAGTAAGATTCTTAACATGTTTTACTGATCGTTTCAAAACTAATTGGAATCTTGTCAAAATGCACAATGCTATGATTTACGAATGCTTTATGTGCCTGCGCAAGAAATTCGCGCTTAAATATATTTTTAATTTTATACATATTTGAAAGCAAAATTATAGTTTCTTTGTATAAGCATTGGAAAAATTCTTAGTAACTGTCAAAATAGTGTGGAGAAAATATTTAAAATAAATAAAAAAATAAAGAAAGAGAGAGAGAAATTGACAAACTTATTCCTCTGTTTCGAGACTCGCACAAAAGCAATGCAAAAAAAGCATCGAAACCACCTATCGTTCTACCCACCAGACCACTCGTTCTTGCAACTACCGTTGGTAGTAAGATTCTGTTGTTGTTGTTGTTTCTTATGGCACTTGCCATGGACAAGCCCGCTGTTCAAAGACAGCCGATTTAAGCCTGAGGGTGAACGCCTTTTGTTTCTATAGTACCGCCATCTAGTGCCAAGAGAACAAATTAGCTACACACATGTTACAACCCTTTTTACGGGTCGGCCTTCATTCACGCATTTTTCATTCAATCAACCAGAGATTCTTAACATGTTTAACCGTTCGTTTAAAAACTAATGGGAATGTGCTTAAAATACACAGTGTTAAGAATACCTTCGCGCTTAAATATATTTTTAATTTTATAAATATTTTGAGGCAAAATTTTAACTTCGTTGTATAAGCATTGGAAAAATTCATAGTAACTGTCGAAATAGTGTGGAGAAAATATTTAAAATAAATTTTAAAAAAAAATAAGAGAAATTGACAAATTCATTCCTCGGTTTCGAGACAGGAACTGAAGATCTGCAAAAAAAGCAATGAAGTCACCTATCGTTCTATCCACCAGACCACGCTTTCTTGCAACTACGCCTGATAGTGAGATTCTTAACATGTTTAACCGATCGTTTAAAAACTAATGGGAATATGGTCAAAACACACAATGCTAAGAATAAGAATGCTTTATACGCATGCGCAAGAACCTTCACGCTTAAATATATTTTTAATTTGAAACCTATTTTGAAGCAAAATTTTAGTTTCCTTGTGTTACGAATTTTTCCAGGGGTTCGTTTGGATAGTGGAAGGGATATGGTGTGGAGAACGCTCAATCAGCAGGCGACAGTAGAATAAAAACAACGACGTTTATTTACACGAAGACACACAAGACAGCACAAAGACGACAACTATATACAGCATGGAGAAGACGATTATCTTCAGCCGAGACGTGCAGCATACAACAAGAATCTACTGCAGACAGTAGCGCACATCTTAGTTCAGCACTAGCTTGACTTCATCGCTGCTCTGCTAATCCCTGGAAGACCAGTTCTTCACCGTCGATTCCGACTGCGACTACTCTTCTTCGACGATTCCGTCTACGACTACTACTACTCTGACTACTGCAGAGCCTTTTATAGGTCTCAGGAAGCGGGGCTAGAAGCCTCTCAACCAATCAGGAACGTTCGAAGCGTATCTCGGTTCCTACTGGACAGATCGGGAAAATTCTCGATGTTTCGGGTATAATCTATTTTGGCGCCAAAGTCACCAAATTCGTCGCCAAAACGCCAAATGGTCTCCAAGTTTGTCGCCAAGCTCTGGGACCTCCGACGCGACACCCGGACTCCGTCCAATACAGATGACTGTAAACTATTCTTTCCGATGATGGAGTCAAATATGCTGGGAAGCAGAATTGCAGGTTTGTAACACTTGTATAAGCATTGTATAAATTCATAGTATCTGTGAAAATAGTGTAGCGAAAATATTTGAAATAAATATAAAGAAAATAAGAGAAATTGACAAAATCATTCCTCGGTTTCGAGACTCGAACTGAAGATCTGCAAAAAACATCGAAATCACCAATCGTTCTACCCACCAGACCCCTCGTTCTTGCTACTACGACTAGTAGTAAGATTCTTAACATATATAACCGATCGTATCGAAACGAATGGGAACCTGGTCAAAATACACAATGCTAAAAATACGAATGCTTTATGCGCATTGGCAAGAACTTCACGCTTAAATATATTTTTAATTTTGTTAGGAAATATCATCATTAAGGTTATAAATTCTAAATTATTTTGTCTCCCGTACTTTATTGAAAAATGATGCAATGCATTTTGAACCTGCTATTGTTTGTCATTAGTATGAATAAATCACTTCACGTGACATTAAATATTTAACTATTTTATCGGTATCGTATCTGACATTTATTTAACCTGGCAACTGTAGCTAATATACAAATCTTAGAATTAAGACACGAGATAAAATACGTGTCGTTATGTTTGCAAGATATTTTGGTTCGGTACTGGTTTCAGGTTCTGTAATGACCGTTTATGTATTTATAAGTTTCTCCCGTCATATCTGTAAATAGTTCATCATGTGTTCAATTCTATTTCCTCGTAATAAATTGTGTTTAAATTAAACCTTTCCTTTTGTCGGACCCAATCTTTGGAGACTTTTTATTTCTCATCATTTCCGCTGCAATACTCTAATATCAAACGACTGAATTCCCAGCCGTTTTATAAAATATCACTGTATCAAATTTATTTTCCCAGTCACTAACCTATAGGCTTATGGTGACGAATAAAATTAAAGGAATTTAGAGAGGAAACTAAGAACCGACTATTGTGACGGCGGGCCGGAGTTCCTTTATAAAATATGGAGTCAACTATAGAACCACTCGATGCTAACAACTACTCATCGTGGCGAGATGATATCAAGGTGTTATTGATGGAAAGGTACTGTTGGCGGATCGTCATTGGATCTGAAATTAAACCCGATGAAACAAAATGTAAGGAATTAAGACTTCTACTGTAGAAAGGATAAAGCATATAGTGCTATATACCTGAACATATCAAAGAATTACAGGTGTATCATTGCCGATATAGAGGATCCTGTGGTAGCCTGGAAACGCATCGAAGATCATTTTCAACCCGACTCGCGTGCTCGAATAATAATACTTGCCGACGTTTTCTTTCCCTGTCGAATCAACCCGCAGGATTAAATTGGGATTTACGCAGCACGTATTAGAAGAATAGTTGACCAACTAAAAGATGCTGGTAAACCAATAAGTGACTGATATCAAGCTTTTCAACTGATCCGTTTCCTGCCGCCTGAATTCAACAGTATCGTTCAAAACATCTATAAATGGAATGACACGGAATTCAAGTTTGATATGATTCTCCAAGAGCTTCTTGCAGAAGGATCGAGACTGAAGTAAGCCATGAGAGACCATGAATCCTGCGTTTTCCAGTCTGATGCAAGCATTAACATTTTGAAGTCTACAACAAGCAAGCAAAATTCTACTTAGAAAAGAAATTTCGAGCAGACGAGGAAAAATGGAAGAAAAACAAATGTTCCTAGAAGCAGCTTCATAGCGGAATCCAATTGAAGTCAAGGAGGTGAAGACACGTCCTGGATTTTCGACACAGCTGCTACATCGCACTTCTGTGGAAACCGAAGTCTTCTCCAGAACTATCGACCAGTGAAAGGAACAACCATGTACGTGCCATTGGAGGTGTACAGTGTTATATGGAAGGAATTGGAACTGTAAAGATGATTTTCCGGAATAAGGGCGAGTTGGAAATTTGTAGATCTTTTGAATGTAATGTATTCTCCGAAATTAAGACGAAATCTAATCTCTGGATCACTCATTGATAAAGCTGAATCGACTTTTGCTTGTAAAAATGGCCAGATTACTGTATATGCTAAAGACGGTCGCAAACAATTTGTAGCCAAAACGTTTAATGGTCTATTTTGTGTAAATCCTCAAATTGAAGTGCACCCAGACCAAAAAATGGAAAGGCAAATTCCCATTATAAAGATGTACTTAAGTTTAAATCAGAAGTCCAAAACTATTCCACTTTCAATGTAAATAATTTAATTGTTTGGCATAATAGAATGTGTCATATTAACAAAAACATTATCCGAACTAGTAAGAACAAAAGTGTAATTGGAATGCCAGAATTAAAGGACATGGATTTAAATTGTGAACCCTGCAAGATTGCTAAATCTCGTCATAAATCTTTCAAACCTATTGGTAAAATTAGATCTATTAAACCACTTGAGTTATTACATATGGATTTATGTGGTCCCTTTCCTGATGTTGCTATTGGTGGGTACCGATGTTTTTTGAGTATCATTGACGACTTTTCTAGAAAAGTAACTGTCTACCCAATTAAGGAGAAAACTGAAGTATTTAAGCATTTCTCGAACTATCAGAAAAGGGCCGAGAGGTTTCTAAATTCAAAAGTCATAAATGTAAGAACCGATAATGGTCTTGAGTTTTGCCATGCAGAATTTGAATCCTATTCAGATGATTTGGGTATTAAGGCTGAAAGAACAAACGCATATTCGCCACGACAAAACGGAGTAGCCGAATGTTACAACTACACTGCTGTAGATGGAATAAAAGTTCTGCTTAATACTAGTGGTTTGACTAAGGGGTTTTGGGCTGAAGCATTGTTATGTCATTCATATGTTTGGAACCGTGTATGTCATGGTAACCAGATTTTAACTCCTTTTGAATTTTATGGTGCTCCTAAAACATCTAAAGACTTTTGGATGCACAGCTTATTTAGGTGTACCTAAACAACTAAGGAAAAAGTTCGATATGAGAGCTAAGAAAGGGATAATGTTGGGTTATGCATTAAGAACCCGGGGATATCGCATATGGTTACCTAATGAGAGAAAAATAATAGAAATTATTAATGTATCTTTTGATGATGATAGGGTGCAAGAACCAAAAAGCAGTGGAGCTAAGCTGGACCCTAGCAAAAAATCAATAGTCTAGTTCTGAGTCTAGTACCGAATCTGAGGAAGAATCTGAACAATCGGTTATCTCTAGTACCCCTAAACCAGATATCTCTGAACGGAAGGGAACATCGAATAATCATCAAACTTCAGATAAAGTTATTTGGGAAAGACAAGCTGTTCCACGTAAAGATAAGTCTAGAACTGGCATTTATTATTAAGTTCAAGGTTCGAAAGCACGCTTACATTGTCATAAAGATGTTGAGAAATACTGTAAGGCACAAAATTTAAAGTATGAAAAATCATTATTTAGCTTTTCTGGAAAAAATATATATTCAGGAATTGTACATATGGAAGAGGCCAACGTATCAGATTGACTAGAGGTTCAAGTCCCAGTTAATTTTAACAGCTTTGAGAACCCCCCAGGCTGATCAATGGTTTAAAGCTATGGAAGAGGAAATTTAGTGTTTTAAAAGAACATAAAGTTTGGGAACTCGTTCCAGAACCGGCAAATGGCAAAGTTATTGGTTGTTGATGGGTTTATACCATAAAACTTAATGAAAAGGGTGTTATAGTGCGATGTAAAGCAATACTAGTGGCTCAGGGTTTTAGACAAATTCAAGGTATTCACTGTGATGAGGTTTTCAGTCCTGTGGTAAATTTTTCAATTATTAGGATGTGTTTTTCTGTGTTGGTATGTAAACAAAAATGGCGACATTGTCAACTTGATATTAAATGTGCATATTTATATGCCACAATACAGGGAGGCATTTTTGACACAACCACAAGGATTTGTTGATCCTAATAAACATGACCACGTATGTCATTTAAATAAAGTATTATATGGTTTGCATCAATCTGGGAGGGAATAATTTTTAGAAATTCACGCTGTGCTAGAAAATTTTTAAACTTTAAGTAATTGGATTGGACAAATTGTGCATATGCGTATCAGGATAATGTCGTTTTGCTACTTTATGTCGATGACATAGTCATTTTTGCAAAAACCGATATCTTAATCGAAGAAGTAATAAATCGTTTAAGTACCCATTTTTATCTCAAAATCTTGGGCAAAACACGTACTTTGCTTGGAGTTCAGTTTGAAGAAATGGGAGATGAATTTTTCATTCATCAGTCGGAATATATCCATAAAGTTTGCAGTAAATATAAAAGGTATGACTATCCTGTTGTTTCATTACCTATTGCAGTTGGTACGGTTCTTTCCAAAACCCAATGTCCTAGTACTGAAGCTGAGATTACGAAAATGACAAAACTCTCATATAGAAATATTTTGGAATGTCTATCGTTTATTTCAGGTAGGACGAGACCTGACATTTGTTATGCCGTTAATATCTTATCTCGATTTCAAAGTAATCCAGGATTAGTACATTGGAATACTCTACTCAAATTGCTTGGCTATATTGATCATACTAAAACTTATAAATTAAGAATATCTGAAATAAATGATATAAATATAAATTGTTATAGTGACGCTGATTTCGCAGCTAATAGAGATGATAGAATTTAAATTGGAGGTCTTATTCTTTTCATTGATCATTCACCAGTAATCTGGAGGATTTTCAAACAAAAATGTGTTAATTTGTCCGCTATGGAGAGTGAATATATATCGTTGTGAGAATCGGCAAAAGAACTTGTGTCGATCATTCATATATTAAAGGAATTCGAAAAACATAATATAATAAAAGTTAATTTAACTAGCTATCTTCTATGTGATAATCAAGCTGCAATTGAGTTCTCTAAATATTCTGTGGAAAATTAGCGTACAAAACACATTGATATAAAATATCATTATCTCAGAAATTTAGTTTCAGAAAAACTTTTCACTTTAAAGTATATAAATACTAAAATAATTTTTGCTGACCTTTTTACAAAACCTTCAAATAAAAGTGGTTTGTCCAAATTTTTAGGTAAAATTTTGATTTGAAATGTCAAAATCCAGTTTGTATACTGGCAAATTGTTCATAATTTGCCTTCTGGCAATTTTTCTTTTTTGAATGTTTATATGTTGTACTAAAATGCTTTTCTATTTTCATGAGATGGTACCTATTTGGATAAGAGGAAATGAATGTCCACATCGATGCAATCTTTCATCGAGTACACTCTTGAGGGATGGATCGTCGTTTTATCACGGCAGATGTTATTTTTATTTTTGTAAGCCCCATGTTATAATATTGGAAACTCCTATATGTCCCCCTTTAATCCAGATGGATTGCAAGCATGTTATTTCTGTGAATATATTAAAATTTGTTATAAATCTTAAAATGCCAATATTTGTAATGTATAATGTCGGGTGAAGTGAATCAAATTTTTAAGTTCTTTTAGAAGTACGTGAGAGGCGGGCCATTGTTAGGAAATTTCGGCTTTAAGGTTATAAATTCCAAATTATTTTGTCTCCCGTACTTTATTGGAAAATGATGCAATGCATTTTGAACCTGCTATTGTTTGTCATTAGTATGAATAAATCACTTCACGTGACATTAAACATTTAACTATTTTATCGGTATCGTATCTGACATTTATTTAACCTGGTAACTGTAGCTAATATACAAATCTTAGAATTAAGACACGAGATAAAATACGTGTCGTTATGTTTGTAAGATATTTTGGTTCGGTACTGGTTTCAGGTTCTTGTAATGACCATTTCTGTATTTATAAGTTTCTCCCGTCATATCTGTAAACAGTTCATCATGTGTTCAATTGTATTTCTTCGTAATAAATTGTGTTTAAATTAAACCTTTCCTTTTGTCGGACCCAATCTTGGGAGACTTTTTATCTGTCATTTCCATTGCAATACTAATATCAAACGGCTGAATTCGCAGCCGTTTTATAAAATATCATTGTATCAAATTTTATACATATTTTGAAGTAAAATATTAACTTCATTGTATAAGCATTGGAAAAATTCATAGTAACTGTGAAAATAGTGCGGAGAAAATATTTGAAATAAATAAAAGAAACAAAATAAGAGAAGTTGACAAATTCATTCCTCTATTTCGAGACTGGAACTAAAGACCTGCAAAAAAGCATCGAAATCACCTGTCGTTCTACCCACCAGACGACTCGTTCTTGCAACGATGTTTGGTAGTAAGACTTTTAACATGTTTAACCGATCGTTTCAAAACAAGTGGAAATCTGGTCAAAATACACAATGCTAAGAAAATGAATGCTTTATGCGCATGCGCAAGACCATCACGCTTAAATATATTTTTTATTTTATATATATTTTGTAGCAAAATTTTAGTTTCCTTGTATAAGCATTGGAAAAATTCATAGTAACTGTCGAAATAGTGTGGAGAAAATATTTAAAATAAATAAAAAAAGAGAAATTGACAAAATCATTAATCTGTTTCGAGACTGAAACTGAAGCCCTGATAAATAAGCATCTAAATCACCATTCGTTTCACCCACCAGACCACTCGTTCTTGCAACTATGGCTGGTAGTAAGATTCTTAACATGTTTAACCGATCGTTTCAAAACTAATAGGAATCTGGTCTAAAAACACAATGCTAAGAATACGAATGCTTTATGCGCATGTGCAAGACCTTAATACATTTTTGAGTTATGGCTTTTGCATACTTCTGAAATTACAGATCGTTAGATATGGAACCCCTTCTTGGCTTTAGCTCAAAATATTATAGGTCTCTACACTATAGATATTAAGTCTACGAATTTTATCCATCTAGCTCATTTCTTTTTGTATTGGGACTGTTAATTTACACTCGAACAACCGGAAAAGAACACTTCAAATGAATAGATTTTACTCAAAATTTGTCGTAAAGACCATATATGAAATTTCATTTGTCTAACTCAAAGTGCTTTTTAGTTATTTTTGTCACACAGACAGACGGACGGAAAGGCATTTTTCAAAAATATATTTTTTGAATTCAACTAAATCTAAAACATGGGAACTTGTCCAGAATCCCGAGTTCAAATTTTTTTTTGCTTATTACAATACTTTTTCTAAATTTCGTAAATAAGAAACTAAATTTGAGCTTTCAGATATCAAAGAAGTGTGATACGAAGCGATTCATCCAAGTTTCAGATTCGGGTTTCTTTTCTTATCTTTTTTTGCAATTATTGTTCTTTATTTTGATATACTTTACGCATGCGAAATTTTTTTTAAAAAAAAAAGCAAGAAATAGCTCATTGAAAAAGTGAAGGGTATATTTAACATTTTATACACATAAAGAAAGAATGGTTCATTTTAAAAGAAATGCCGTCCCATGGCAACATCTGCTCTTCAAAATTGGTCTGGGTATTTCGCAAGAACTGTCCACCATTTTGAAACGGTAATTGTATGAACAAGTTTCAAACATGACAGAACTGTTCTAACCAAAGAACGGTTTGGATAATGCTGAACAATTTATGGGGGAAATCTCGAGGATATATTTTTGTTCCCACACCCATCTAGAACAGATAAAAGGAACATTCTATTTTCGCTCTCTTCTGCGGAAGATGAAGAACATGAAGATTTCTGCTAAGTATGCTTATTTTCGGTGATGAGAGTCCCCAAGATTCATAATTGAATAACATTGTTGTGGTTTATGAAAAATGCTTACACGTATTTTCTCCCTCAATTGTGTTCAAATTTTATAACTATGTTTACTTTCTAGTATACGAAGTGTAGAGAAAGTATATTAAATTTTAAAATATTCGTGCACGAGATTTTGACGATTCCTCCCTTTTTAGACCTCCGTGAATTTAAAAACCACATTTCTGGAAAATGCCTTTCTGTGACAAAGATGACTCAAAAATGCTTTGAGCTTGACGGATGAAATTTGGTATACGGTCTTTATATCGAATTTGTAGATTTTTATAAAATTTTAAGCAAACTATGTTCAGAGGAAGATTTTCTGTCTGCTTTTTCGAATATAAATTAACACAATAACTATAAAACGAAGAAATCCAGATAAATAAATTGGGTACGCAAAATGAACGTCTCTTGCCTAGAGACCTATCGAATTCTGAGCCAAATCAAACAAGGGGTTGATTGTCTGTCGGCCTGTACTTTCAGAAATATGCAAACGCGATAATTAAAAAAAAGGATTATTTAAATAAATCAAATTTGGTTTGAGATTTTGTAACTACAAGTGTTGTTTTGGGTCAAAATTTTGTTTCAATCGGTTGGAAAAAACGCGTCTAAAATGGAAATTTGATTTTCGAATCTTATTAATCGATTGAAACAAGCCAGGGATAAATAGACAGATAACTCGCTGAGGATGTATCATTTAATTGAAATGCTAAATTACGCCAAGGATTAATATTTGATAACTATTGTACACCAATGCTATGCAAGGCTTTCTCGAGGTAACACCTTTATTGCGAGAAAGTTTTGAAGAGACCACTCCCGTTGGTTTAGATATGAATAGGAAAGCGGAGGTAAGTTAGTAAAAACATGTATAACATTTTCATTCCATAAGAATGACATTGCAGGTATTTAGAAAATGAGCAATCATAAAATTCGTATATATTTTATATTCATGGTTTATTTAAAAATGGTTGGCCGATAATAACAACTTAATAGCCTTCTTTTTAGACTTTTTACCTTCTCGTATACTTAGTATATAGAAAGTATTATAACGAGAGATAAGAGTCATCACGGCTAGGCGGACGGAGATTAACATAACGCATAAATTGCGATGTATAGCGTTATGCTTCCTCGACAATTTTCGTCAATTCTCTAAATTATCAAATAATTGCATAGACACTAATTAAAAAATATTACTTTGTAATTAAAAAAAATTGACATTTAAATAATTACAATCGCGGTTTGAGAATTTCAGATATTGAATATCACAATTTCTTGACCTTTCGTTATTAAAAACACATTCACCGAATTATTCAAGAGCTGCATAATAATTGCTAATTTACGAATTATTTATTATCTGTTTGTGTAAAATGGATGTTTACAGTCAATTTTCTTTAAAATGGAAACTTTTTAGTTCTCAGGAAATTTATTTTTTAAAAAAGGAAACTAATTAATATTAAAAGATTTACATGTTGAAAATAAAAATTGCTGTAAACAAAAAATTTGATTTGTAACATAATGAGATTATTCATTCCTTTTTTTTATGCTTTATATAAATATTGGATTTAAAATGTTTTTACTAGAAATGTTTGTTTAAAAAAATATAGCAAATCTATGAGCTGTACTTGTATAAAGAAATAATATATTTAAATTAATAAATATGAATGAATTAAGAAATTTTAAAATATGAACCAGATGAAGACACATATTAGTAAACATTTATTTATTTCCATATAATAGCAAGGAAAAAAATACAATTATTCAGAACTCGTACATATATAAAATACACTGGTGTGCAAAACTTAAGCAACAGGTATGTTTTTTGCCATAACTTCACATGAAATCATCTGCGACACATGAAATTCAGAAATGAGATACAGCATTTTGTTCTGAAAGAATGACGAAAGCATAGTTGCGCAGAAATGAATACAATGCATACAATATGGAATCAAACATAAAAAGGCTTTATTGAACTCATAGTATCGTTACACATGATTGTCTGTCCAAGAGGAAGAACAGCAAGCAGATGTTCCTTAGTATGGGATATGCCCTCCCCTTACTGCAATGGTTGCTTCGCACCGTCTCCCCATACTCAGCACCAGATTGTCCAACAGTTCTTGAGGTAAGAGTGTCCATTCCTCAATCAGAATCTGTTTAAGTTGTCGGGTGTTCCCAGGAGGATGTAATCGTGCCGCAAGGCGTCTCCCCAAAGCATCCCGCACATGTTCTATCGGATTTAAATCAGGGGAGCACGCCGGACAATCCATTCGAGTGATATCTTCCTTTTCCAGGAGCTCCTCAACAGCACGAGTCCTGTGTGGCCGTGCATTGTCATCCATAAAAACGAAGTCTGATCCAATGGCACCTCGGAACAGACGCACATGGGGAAGGATCACCTCCTGACAATAGCGATCTCCAGTTACAGAACCTCTGTCGAAAACGTGGAGCTCAGTTTGCCCGTTCATCATAATGCTTCCCCAGACGACAACTCCAGGACCACCGAAACGGTCTCTTTCCGTAATGTTACTGGGATGAAACCGTGTCCCGAGCTCTCTCCAAATCAACTGGCGTTGGGAATCGCTTGTAAAACTAAAACGACTCTCATCTGTAAAGAGGACACGACTCCATTGATGAGATGTCCAGTTCTTGTTCTCCCTGCACCACTCTAAACGGTGCCGCCGGTGGGAAACTGTCAAAGGGATGCAGCGTTCAGAACGGCAGGTGAATAGGCCACCTTTGTAAAGGCATCTGGACACAGTAAAACGCGACACTTGTCGCCCCGTTGCTGCATACAGTTGCTGAGCAATGGCGCTTGCTGACTGGTTTCGGGTTCTTTTCGCCTGCAGGACGATATGTCGGTCATCCACTGCAGTTGTTTTCCTGGGGCGGCCACCACCAACCTCTCTCACAGCTGTACATGTGGTTTGGAAGGCTTTCCAAGCGCGCGGAACGACACTTTTGTTGATTCCGAACTCTTCAGCTACACTGGTCACACTACGCCCCTTCTCCAGCTTTCCGATCATTCTTCCACGTGTGAAATCGTCCAGGTGATTTCTGCTAGCCATATTTCACGAATTAACTCACGTGCACTTGCAGCGAATGTCTTTAATTGCGTCTCCGTCCTTCCTTTTATTGTAGTGTTGAGCTGCGCACGCCTTCCGCACGCGTTTTGCGTACGCTCACGTCGCCTGTGACGTTTTGTTCCTGATATTTGCATACGCATGACCTTTCTCTTGAATTACGTGTTCATTGTACTGATCGCAAGAACTCCTTTTCTGCAATTTCATGGCTATCTGCTTAAAATTTGCATTGTTGCTTAAGTTTTGCACACCAGTGTAGAAATACTATTAAAATGCGATTAATAAACAATTATTTTCATTTACTATATAAAAAAGGTTCCTTAAAGGTACTATACAAAAAAGGCGTTCAGGTTTACACTTGAGAAGATGCAGTTGCTCAAGAAAAAATTCGAAGAAAAATGTACATTTGTCAGTCAATACATCTTCTGAATTTTTGACGACAGATTCAAAATATTAATTTTGACATTCAATGAACTTGATAATCTATCACAGGGATCCTTTTCATAATAATCAAGAATATCAAATTATATTATTAACTTTAATTGGTAATGGGAATGGCTCGTGCTTCAAAATCCTTTCTCCCATAAATGATGCATTTAAAAATAGATCAATGTTAATACTTACAGCATATGTTGTGGTAGGAATGCCATCATTAACAGATAGGTGGATGAATAAAATGTTTTCATACTTTTCAATAATAGTCCAAAAGGAAGAAAATGTATGGTCTCTAATACATTTTTTAAATTATTAAAATTAGTAAATGCAGTCTTGCTGTCATAGTGCTGTTTGGAATTTAAGCTTTCAATTATGGAACATTCAATTCGGACGTTCTGATCGTTGGCTCTTTTTTGAAGGTTTCTCTCGAATTGAGGATGTTGATGATGATAAATATGTTGGGCAGCCAGGAAAAATACTTGGCAAGGCATTTTCTTTCAACCTGGGCTTCTTCAGAGGAGCAGATAATCTTTCCCCAGTGCTTTCATTGTAGAAAGAAGTTCTGAAAGCAGTTCAGTCTTTAAAATGTCTTTCACATACCTGAAAGAAAAAGAGAGGAAAAAAAAACAGAAAAAATTCGCTATCATGAAGAATAACTTTTTATCTTTATAAACCTACAAATCAAGAGGAAACTTTTTTTTAAGTTCTAAAAATGCTTTAAACTACTGCTTAAAAATCAGTTATTTCCATGCTTTATTTTTTAAAAAAAATCTTAGTGGCCTATATTTTACATTAACAAAATTGTGAAGCTAGGATTGAACTAAAATTAATGCATCTTAAATAAATTTTAATTAATCAGAATGACATTATTTTTTTTTTACAAAAATTAAGACTGTAACTAACACAAATTATATTTTACACCTAAAAATAATTGAAACTATTTCAAAATATTAAAACGTATTAATTATCAATGCTAATTTTTGCTAACCTTAGAATTCTTTGTAATGGCAAAAAATTTTCTTGGAATTGCATGCAGCCATTTCTCTTTTAAAGCCTCATCAGTGGGATAAAAAAACGACTTTATTTTCTTTATTTCAATTTCAACGGAAGGCTAGAATTGAGCATTTATACTATAATTAATACTTTAACTATGAAAACTATAATTTATGCAAATATAAAAATGAATGCTATTCCCAAAGGAGTGAATGTAAAAAAATTATAAAGAAAATCGCTCAGAAATTAAGAATATTCTATTTAAAATATTTTATATTTTGGTCAAAAATTGATTTTTGATCATTAGTCACTTAGTTTAAATATTTTATGAATATCAGATAACCATGATTGCTGGCATTTGGAATGGTGAGTTTTATCGGAAGTTCAAACGAATTATAGAGAAAAAGGCAAACCTAACTGTATTTTTGTTAAACTAAGTTCCTAGCTCATTTTTATTTTAGTTTCATTTCTTGAATAGTTTATCTGAAATTGGGTTATGATGAAGAGTTGATACCATCGGGATAAAAGTTTTCGCAAACGTATTGGAAAATTTGCAAACACAACAGTCTGGTAGGTTTCTTTTTTTTTCAGTTTAAAACACGCATGAATGCCTTTATTTTGAATTTTTGAATTTACAATTGATATCGAAACATTACTAACCGCATTTAAAGATCGACATTGACTCTACAGGATATAATTTCTTTTACATAACTCCTAGAAAAACTATTTCTCTGAGAAGAAACTGAAATGTGTTGATTTAATTTAGCTCTAGAGAATCGAAATTCACTATTTGCAACGTCTGTTATGCAAATATTTTCCATGCTTAGGAGCCCATTTAAAATTCCTTTAAATGAAACAACTTTTAAGGATTTTTAAGTATTTTGTTTTTTACTTACTTTCTCATATACAAGCAGAAAGTATTATAATCGTCAAACAATTCAAGACCCAGATTTCGACGACTTTCCCCATTTGTACATTTTTGGCATTATGTCTGTCTATATGTGAAAACCCATCAATAAAAAAGCGCTCCGAGAACCTGCTGCAACCGTATTACGACAAGTATTTGCAAATTTCTATCGTTTTGTACATTTAGTTTAGTTATATTAACGTCCCTTTTCTATGACAAAGCTAGAACTATTTTGTGACGGACCTCGCAATTTTGAACCGCCATCAGATGACAAGGAAAGCACTTGAGATGGAGTCCCCGCGTCAAACTTCCACATTACACCACCAACAAAGCGCTGGCGTGGTTGGCCTCGGTGGATTTAGCGTGCACCAGGCCCACTTACACCGACAGTACTTCGGTGGAATCGAGTCTCGAGCCTGAAACCCTCCGTGTCCGTATCCATGACCTTACCACCACGCGACCGTGGTTCCAAAATTTCAAAGAAATCCAGTCAGAGAAAATCTGGTTTCAAGTTTGAATTATCGATACCAAATCCTTTTCTTACACGAATTTAAGAGGACAGAGTCGCTATGGTCGAAATGTAATGCAATATCAGGCTTTCAGTATCATTTCGAATCAGCATTCGAGAAATGTTTGAGATCGCAATTGAAACGGAGCCTCATATATGTGCTGTCAGAGAACTCGTCTAATATTTCGACTGATCAAAATTGAAAACTAATTTTCATTTCATTCTCGTATTCTAACACGAAATTTTCCTAAATATGCTCTTCATATCGAAAATTTTATCTAATTGAAGGAAGAAAAAAAACTACAAAATAAATAGTGTGAGATTTCTCCTAGAATTTTACATTAGACAGAAACAAAATAAGCTTGAATAAGATTGAGGAAGTGAAACCAAGCTTCGCAAATGGTGTTGATTATATTATATATTAACTCCCCGTTTTTTAAAGCAACACTAGCGATATTTTGGAATAGAATTCAAATTTGAACCGAGGTCAGATGACGTGGACGACATCTGAACTGGCAGCTGCATCTCCAAACTTCCAAACAACGGCGGGAAGACGTTGGACCACGACAGGCTTAACGTGCACCAGAATCGGGTATTTTTCCTTTTTTTTTATTTTGAAATTATTCTAAATATTAATTCTCCAGTTAATAAAAAGTATTCCAATTCTTATACTTCACAAATTAAATTTTATATCAAAATACCTATAAAACAAATGGAATTTTCGAGTGACAACTCCAACATCTGTTTCGGTATCATGAAGAAGAATTCTTAGCATTGTACATTTAGCCCAGATTCTCATCGTATCTGAATTACGAATAGTTATTCGATTAAGAATCTTAAACCTCCTGATGGCCGAAAATTGTTTGGATAGATGGTTTGAGTGGCAGTTCCATATAAAAATATATATAAAACAAGATATTTTAGTGAAGAGATCTTGTACATGCGCAGAAAACATTTTTAATCTTAGCTTTGAGCATTTAGACCAGATTCCTATCATATCTGAAACTACGAATGATAAATCGTATGAAGAATCTTCGATCTCCCTGGTGGCAGAACGGAGTTCGGCCAGAGGGATTACGAGGCAGGTTATTCTTCATTTTTTGTGGGACTTCAATTCAAATCTGGGATCCGAAATAATTTTATATATTTTTTTCCTCTTTTTCACATTATTTTGAAATATTTCTAAATTGTAATTCTACAGTTAATAGGAAATATTCCGATTGTTATAATTCACAAATTAAATTTTATATCAAAATACCTTTAAAACAAAGTGAATTTTTGAGTGACAAGATCTTGCACATACGCAGAAAACACTTTTAATCTTAGCATTGTACATTTAGACCAGATTCCCATAATATATGAAACTGCGAATGGTTAATAATATTAAGAAGTCTAGATCTCCGTGGTGGTCGAATGCTGTTTTGCCAGGTGGATTGGACGACAGGTTATTTTTCTGTTTTTCTTGGACTTCAGTTAAAATCTGGAATTTAGACCAGTGACCATGTAATTCAAACTACGAGTAGTTAATCCTACTAAAAATCATAGACGTCATTGAGTGTTCGGATGGCCTTGTTGTTGGAATGGCCGGTTGTCTCGCTACTTGCTACTAGTATTCGATTCGAAATTTTACTTCAAAATATCTATAAAATTAATTGTATTTTTATGTCTCAAAATCTCGCACATGCACAGAAATCATTTCTATTCTTAACATTGTGCTTTTAAACCAGAAGACCAACGTATTCGAAACTGAGTATGATTAATCTTATTAAAATAAATATGATCTACAAATTATTATTTATTTTGTATTGTTTCTGTTTAAAGTTTTGAAGCAATTCTATTACCTTTTAAACATATTCGTCATTCGGCAGCTTTAGTTGTTCCCGCTCTAAAACAAACAATCATCTTTTAAGGCGAACAAAATATGTTGTTTAATCCATCTTTTAAAAATCGCTGATTGCGTTATAGAAATGTTGTAAAGAACGATTTAAACCTATAAAATAATTGTTATTTATTTGAAGGAAAGAATTTTAATGCTGAAATTTTTAGCTTTATTGTGTATTTTATTATAATAAAAAATATTGCACATATGATGTTTACATGGCATTCAAAAATATTTTAAATATTTCATGCTCCAAGCCAATGTTAAATATTTAAAAAATTACCTAATATCACTCTCATTTCAAATGACGAATATATTTTAATTTACTGCGTAAAATTCAATTGGTCTTGCTAAAAAAATCTGAAGAAGTATAATAATATTGATGGTAACGAAACAATAATTGCAATGAACATTTTTTAACTCGTCCGAATATGTATAGAGCAAAGAATGCAGCTTTTAAACAACCTGGACAAGAGATTTTATCCGCGTTTCAGAGCTAGGAATTCGAAAAAAGGAATATTTGAAATGACATGCACCAATGTGAGAGCACGCTAATTCAATGGACTAGATGAATGAAATTTATTGTGATCTTATTAATCTCAATCAAATTTTGGACGAAGTCCATCCACCTAAATCCATGAGAACATTTGTACTATTAATAAATGTGGTGAATGTTTATGTTGGACATACTATAAGAGAAACCGTTTGACCTACGACTACCTACCAATTACGAAAGAAATGTGCACCTAAGAACCATTTTTTCTAAATTTTAATTAAAAATTAAGGTAGGGCTTTTTCCGCAGTAACTTACAAAACTATAATCGCACAAAAATAAATTTTGCACCGTTCAAAAATGAAAGAATGTTTTTAATGATACCAACTAAATAAAATAAATAGTTTTAAAAAAATGTTTTACTACGTCGTTTGCAGCAATAGCTATAATTTCCAACATTGTCGCCCCGCAATTCAAACTGTCTTCATTATTTCATCAACCACCCGATTACAACTTTTTTTTTTCTCTTGAAATTTCCATTGTTGTAAGTGAAAGAACAAATTTTCTCTTTAATATTTATTAAGTTTACGAGTCGTATAAAAAAATGAAGTTACAATATCGTAAAATTTAAAAAAATAGATGAATATATTGCTTTGCCATGTCGTCGGACATTAGATCGGTTCAATAAACAGAGCGTATTTATAAGAGAAAACTAAAATAACGCGACTTTAATGTCTGTAAATTTCGCGGAATCATGGACACGATTTAAAGAAAATTAAGTAAAAGCAATATCTTCAGCGAATGAGCTGGGCGCTACAGGCGAATAGTTTTAAATAAAAAGAAAGGTCAACTCTATCGCGACTAAAACTGAGTGATTGATGAAGATTTGAATAATAATAAAAACTGCGATTTTGGACCATTTCAAAGAAGAAACGTCAATTAGCGCACAGTTTCCTCACGACTGACCTGCCTAAGAATATGAAAATATTAATTATTCTAAAATTGAATATTCTTAACTTCATAATTCCTTCAGATTATTCTTTTGAATTAAGTTATATTACTATTTCGTTTTTAAAGCAACACTAGGGCTATTTTGGGACGTTTGTCATCATTTTGAATTGCGGTCAGATGACGAGGACGACACCTGAACTCGCACACTCCCTCTCCAAGCTTCCATACCAGCGAGAGGACGTTTGGCCCCGATGGATTTAATGCGCACAGATCCGTATACACGACTGTTCTTCGGAGGAATCGGGTCCCGAACCTGAAACCCTCCGGTTTCGAAGCCGAGACCTTACTACCAGGCCACCGCGAAGAGTAGATTACAGGAAACAAATTTTTTTAAGAAAACTATTTCATAGTGTAAGTGCCAAAACTATTTCATAGAGTATGATTCCTTAAGACCGAAATATTGTGTATTATTTAGACTTCCTAATTTGTTTGAAGAATATTTATTAAGCGGGTCTGGTACTTAAATATTATTTAGCACCAGAATAAAAATTATTTAACTCACTTAAATCCTTTTGAATATAAACCTAATTTTATTTTATGATGAATCAGAAATTTTGGAGTTCGTCGGTTGTAACAGCAACCAAAAAGCGCCAAGGAAAAACCAAAGCGATTTCAACCGTCAAACTATATAACATCCGTGTACACTTGAGTATATTTTTATAATTTGGCGAAATTTTTTCTTGGCGCTGTTTGGTCGCCATTAAAATTGAATTATACCGAAATTTTTATTGAATAGTTTTTTGAGATATTGCATAAATTAAAATTATTCGGTAACATAATACTTCCAGTGTTAAATGATTCAATCTTCTGCATTTGTATTTAAAAAAAAATGTTTGGTTTCAGCAAAAAAAAAAAAAAAAGCTTTCATATGAAGTTTAATCACTTCCATTTTAATATTCAAATTTTAAGGAAAAAAATTTATTAACAAAATGTTAAGAGACATATACTATGATGAATGTAGAATTGTTTAAGGCAGCTACCATAGCAAGAGTTGTATGACTATATAAATTTGAAACAGAAAAATACTATATTGAAAAAGCTATTAAAGTGCCCAAGTTAAATAAAATATTTAACTGAAAATTTTAGCGAGCATTAATCCCAGTGAACCAGTTAGTCGCCAAAGATGGCTAGTAATAAATACTTTAAAAAATGCTCTACATTTGAAATATTTAATTGGCTTCTCATCACTTTATATGTGTCAGATTTTGAAGTTCCAACTTTATCAGCAGATGCGAATTGGATTCTGTTTATTTCCAAGTAACAAGCTTATTCGTAAAAAGAACAGACAAACGTTAAATATTCGTAGTTTTGGCACTTAAATTTTTATTTATCGAATTTTGAATTCGATCAGACAGAGTTAAATAGTATAATAAATTATCATTAAATGAAGAAGCGTAATGGAAGCATACTTGAACAGCATATGAAAATATTGTGGAGTTTTCTGAAAATTTGATGGATTACCAGAGACTTAACTTTTTAGTATTTGTCAGTTGGCATGCTGTCAGTCAACTGTGTAGAAATATGAAAATCATTCATTGGACTAAAAGAAAATTTAGTACTATAGAGGTTCTGTTCTTCTTGCAACACAATAGCCTCACACTATGAAAACAAATAAAAAATCGAATAGAGTTCAACTCATTATCATACTACCTCCTTCACTGGAGGTTCATCAGTGTTTCCACATTAAAACAATTTAAAAGAGGCAGGTACTTGAAAATCCTATGAGAATAGTTTTAAGGATATTCTGAAAATATCCTCTTCTATTTAAATAAAGCACTTCTACAAATTAAAAGAAATAACTGAATGCTTACCATTAAGTCACTGAATATATAAACAATGGTGCTAATTCTTATTTTAACACAACATTAATTTATTGAATGGCAAGAAATGGAGAGGGTTTTCCTTAGCTTTCCATTTTATTTATTTGCAACCAATACTTAGTACAGAGTGAAAAATATATATTTTTTAATGAAAGAACTGTAAAAATAAAATCTGATCTGAAAATGAATTCAATGTTTATCCAACTTCAAAACGCAATGGCCGTTAAATCTACTTCGTGAAGAGTAGATCTATAAATGTGCGATTTAGTTGTTATATTAAGTACCGTTTTAAAGCAACACGAGCTATTTTAAATACAAATAAATTTAATATAGTCTCTTAAAAAGCGGACTTCGCATATCTATTGGGGATTATTAACTGATCGATTGGGCAAATTAAACCGAGGCATACACACAATTCTTTGAATTTTGATATTTTAGCACGTCAGCTATGAAATGTGATAATTTCTTTTAATGAGAACATTTTCTTGAGAAATATACAAGTTTCCAAGATATCGCCAAAGGAACTTTCTCGTAGATCCAAAGAGGGATTATATATATAAACAATAATTTTGTGAAGATGCAATAAGCTCCCCCCCCCCATCTCCATTTGTACTCCATTCGCATTCAGCTGGCCATTATTCCAAAATCTGACCACTATAGCAGCAAACTACATTCTTCAACTGACAAAATCCCCATCTTCATATACTCAAATATCCTTAATATATATAATTTGTCAATGAAAAAATAGTGGGTAACAATAAGTTCTTAACCTACAGAAACACAAATATTAGAAATTAAAGTGTCTAAACTAAAAAATAAACAATGCTTTTGCGATATGGAAGGTTCTAAAAGGATATTAGTTTTGTCAGGTTTATTAGTCTTCCTATAAATTACAATTCAAGTAGAGATTTAACAAATCTTCACGATAAGATTCAAGAACTACTGACTTTTGTTTATCAATTATTAAAAGTATGATTTGCCACACTTGCAAATCAACATAAGAGCCGTGTAAAAAGCCTTACCTAAGGCAGGCCATTTATTTTTCAACAATCAAGCTTTTTTTCTATTTTCTTTTAAAAAACTTAATATAAAAATCGATTTTTTTAAATCACAATAGAGCTGTTTGCTTCTGATTATCATAAGTCATCCATTAAAACCAGATTGAAATACTTTACATGCACAAGCTTGGTTAAGGAGTAATTATAACGAGATTGCAATTTAGAAACCAAAAAAATTCAATGAAAGACTACTTCCGATTCAAATTCACATGTTATTTTATTACAATTCATATATGCAAAAATGAATACGATTTTATGGCCGTCCTCTGAAGCATTTTCTTCAACCATTTTTAATAACGAAATAGAGAAGCTAATTTTGGATTATTAAAATTACTTGCAACAATAAGAATGCTCAGTCCTTCAATATTACAAATATAACTTAATTGTCCTAGCTAATTTAGAATGATTAAAGTTAATAAGATTATCACTAAATTGCAAGATTCTGCAATATTGCAGTTCATATAAGTTTCTCGTCAACACACAATTTACTCTAATATGCATTGATGTAATTTAAATCAATGTCATATACAGATATGCCAGACTTCTAAAAAATATTTAAACTTCATAAAAAAAATTATGCTGAAAAGTAAAAATGACTAAACAATAAAAGTGATTCAACTCACACAAGAATGCACTTCATATTTTAAAAAATATGGCAGAATTATTATGAAAGAAAATTGAACTCAATAAAATTCTATTATGAAAAAAGCTAAAATTTGCATTTCCATAAAAATGTGATATATCTGTATATAGCAAGGTACCTTAACCTTTCAAAATGAAAACATAACCTTAAACATGGCATTTGTGAAATATTTCAGCCAATAAAGGAAATGCAATATTTTAATAGTTCACAACAACATCATCAGAAGAAAGTAGAAGCTTTCTAAAATTCATATAAGAATGTTGTGTTAATACATGCCTGTTATCCATGCAAGATATGAATCACTCTTTTAGAAAACCATATAAAGCAAATCATTCAATTTATTCATCTTATCCAAAATGTAGATGAAAAATTACAAAATCTCTGAATCCTACAATTTTTAAGATCTTCCATTGCTTGCGAGACATTTAATTAATGAAATGCACAAAGAATCTAATCTAAAAATAGACAAAATGCAGACTTTTTATAAAAGCAACTTTATTAACACAGTGCAACTTCTTGCAGTAAGCTTAATAATGGAACGGGTTAAACATGGCATCAAAGTTCTAAAAAAAGCATTATTGCTGTTTACATTCAGGAGGAGCTTGTTGTTGAGTATTTCCCGACTGGCCTCGAGATTTCTTACGATTCTGAAACAGAGAAATTATTGATTAACCTGCTATTGATGTATTATGAACGGAAAAGTGCTGAACTGAAAGTCAACCAATTACCTGCTGAAGTTAATTACAATGGAAGTAATTTAAGAAATATTTTCATTAGATGCTGTGTAAATACTTTTATCAAATTTTAATTGAAATTTTTAAAAACCGAGAATAACAAAAAATTTGTTAAATAATGCAAAGTAAGTCTTAAATGCAATATAAATCAAGTTTATCACTAAAGGATATTCAAACACATAAAAATTTTATAGCAAGTAGTTATATTTTAAACAATCGGTATACTTATACATAAATAACTAGAAAGTCTATGTCAGTATGAACCTGGATAGATACAAGACAAGTAAGAAATTTAAAGTGTCTTATAATTACATTAGTTTGATTTAGAATTAGATTTTATACATCTAAAAAAGATAAGTATGAAAAGTGATTTTAATGGGTTTCAAGTTATAGAAAAGACTTGTAATCTTAAGAAATAAGATAAAAATAAAACAAATTTTAAATGGTAAAAATGTTCTAAATAAAGGATTCGATAATTAAGCAAAGCTTAGGGCATACAAAGATGGGAAAGAAGTGCAAAATATTTCATCTGTAAGACGAGAAGCGCAACTAATTAAAATTCAAGAAATGTATCATTTTCAATGCTTTCCTAATACATGCTCAAGTTCAAAAAAACATTAAACTATGAAAAAAATTAAATAAAAATTAAAACCATGCAATATTAAAAGTAAATGAAATGAGCATATATTCTGCATATTAGTATTAACACAATTACCTCATGCATGTATTAAATATTCAATCTTACACTGCCTCCTTAATTACTAGTTTGACATAATGGATTTAAATTAATTCTACAATAGCCCTCTTCCCCAAAATTCAAAGGGAATATAATTAAAGGACATTTCCTCTTCCAAAATATCTGCCTCCCTCCCACCTAAAATATGCAATTACTGATAGTAAAAATCTCAAAAATACAAAAGAGAACATATTATTTACTGCCTAACTAGAAAAAAATGATGACTTTGTACATAATTGAATACACAAATAATTTTGGAAAACTAACAAAAATTCAAAGAATTGCACGTACTTGAATCAGTTGTTTTTTGGGGGGAAATACACGAAATACAACATAGTTATCTGGATGGATATTTCACAATTCGTAAAATTCCATTTATTATAATCAAAAATATAAGTAAATTAAATTATCAACTTAATCAAAACCCACATTTCATAAGAGAAATTTTTTTTTTTATCTTTCTACCTTTCTTTTAATTAAAAGGGTGAGGTTCATAATAAGAACCCAAATTTTTACAAAATTATGAACAAATACAGACAAAGTTGTTGAAAATATGAAATACTGTGCAAAAAAAAAAAAATCATGCAAAAGGTGTAATTTAATGAATATGTGACTAGAGCACAAGTTATTAGAAATACACTTTTATATATGAACATTAAAATCAGAAGAGATCCAAATTTAAATAGAATTTGTTTATTTAAATAATATGTTACAAAAATAGATTAAAAATACAAAAGACATTTTATATGAAATGCAGAGAACTTATTTTACCAGGCACTGGTTATCATTTTCATCATCATCTTCTTCCTCTTCATCTTCATCCTCATCAAAATCCTCTTCATCACCCTCATCATCTTCTTCATCAAACTAGAAAATAACGATTAATATTTGTTTCAATTAAACAGTTATCTATATCTCAATACACTGCAAATTATAAAAATGAAAATAATGTCAGAAGTACAGAAGATTTAAAACAATCCATACTCATTTCAAATTTCTATTTTCATTACTCAAGACTAAATACGTTTTCAATGATTCCCATGCATAAATCGTAGGAAGTCTGCAGATTTCTTAAAGAAGCAATGTCTAAATTTAGAACAAAATCCTATTTTGAAACGGCTGATACTTTTAACAACTAAACTTGGAAAATCGCACTTAAAGCAGCATTTCTCTCTTAACTTCCAAATTAAACAAGAACAAAATGATTCTAACAAATGTAACATACAATAATAAAATAAAAGTTATTTTTTTAATAAATAAAATAAAAGTTAAAGGCCTGAATAAAAGTTATTTTCATTCAACGCAAATCTCAAACAGCCAATACAGTCCTGTTATGCAATGGTAAATACAAAGAAAATCACAAACATACTATAAGATGGGTTATCAATTTATAGGGAAAAAACATTACTTTAGAAATTCACAAAATTAAGCAAGAAAGTTTTTTTCTTCAAATACAAAAATATACCACAAATAACAATTGAATATTTTTTTTAACTTTTTTTTTTTTGCAAGTGTCTCAAAATAATAAGGATAAAGTATTTTCATTTCATATTCAAGATTACTTTATTATTCTACAGTTCATGCTATTAAAAAAACATTGTCACCATTTCATTTATAGAATGATTTCATTGAAGGAAAAAAAAAAGGGGGGGGTAAGAAAAATATATATAAATCTCTCGAAATATTCAGTTATCTTATTAACAGCTCTTCACAATACATAACACTGCTAACAAAGAGAAGTCGCCTCATTTTACTAGAAAGTAAGCATATGTGCTGTACTTTCAATTTCAGCATTTTTTTTTTTTTTTTTTTTTTTTTTTTGTAAAGAGGTCAAGGAACCTACATTTTTCTTTGTGTTCTTAGTAGCAATTCCTCTATTCCTCCTAAAAATTGACGACATTTTAAAGAGAGCTATTCTTGTTGACATTTTTTGAATGAGCCAATATTCTCAATTTTTCATTAATATTTACTGTTCTGTTTTCATTTTTGCAAGCCTTCAATATATTCATTTTTGAAAATCTACAGTTTATAGAATATCATGGTAAAAGTTCAAAAACTTTGGTACAAAAATTATTTGCAGAAAAAAATTCACTAATAATGTTGAATTATAATAAGGATCTATAAGTTAGTGATCACAAGCAGAAAACTGAAGCAATTTAAAAAAACTCGCATTTCTCCCAAATACATAAAATTATTCTTGGGAGAGGAGGGCATGCGAAAGACTCAAAGTCAAGTCAATAAAAAGATTTTTTTTATTTTCTCGTAAACTATCAATATTTCCCAAAACTGAGGTAGAGGGAGGAACCTTTCCACTGACTTCCAGAAGTACTTTTCATGGAAAGAATATAAATAAAAATATTTTCATATAATCCAACAACTCTAGCCAATCAAATGAGAGAAAATAATTTTATGCATACCTTCAAAAAGAAAAATAAGCACTAGATTTATTTTTTAAACCCCTCTTAAAAGTGACTTGGTATCTTAGGATATTCAGAAAATTAATGAAACAATCTATTCAAAATCAGAGAATCAATAATCTAAATCTTTACTTTTATAATCTGAAAATTTCAAAATTAGACAATTGTTTAAAGATATGAATTTTATAAAGTGATATGTCACTGCTTGCCAATTAAACCTCTTAATATTTTAGTATGAAGAAAAATACATTTCTCTTAAATCTGAAACTACTTTTTGCATTTACAACTTCACTGCCTTCAATTTAGTTTGTGAATCTCTCGGCCTATTTTGATCTTTGATGAAGTCTTATTCAAAGCTTTGATGAAACTTCTTGTAATTTTTAAAAAATTTTAATTAATGAAATGCCAGAAATGAAAAGAAAATCACTTGTTGTAAATAATCAAAGTTGGAACACAAGTAAACCAAATCTGTCAATTAAAATGGTTTTGAAATTGTGATTATCAATTTATCAATAAAATTGAAATTAAGTACTTGAATTTAAATTCATTTTATTGCAGAAAATATATATTTATCTTTATTCAGTAACTTATACAATTAAGTTATTCATATAATTACTATATAAATGCCATATACTTTGTCCTGGCTACTTTCAGAAAGAGGCTTCAAGAATTTTCAATTGAGTTTCTTAGTTATCAAGAAAAAAATTGTGAATAAAAAAATATGTGCAGAAGTGAACTCATTTGTTATGCGAGTTTCTCAATATTGATATTATTTGATTATTTGTCATAACTTTTTAAGTTCCTGAATGTTTTGCTCACTTGAAACTGTTTTTGCAATATTAAAACATCTTTTGTAATACTGAAATATCTATTATTTCATTAGAATCTAGCTTCATTTTAAAATGTTTCATAAAAATTTAGAACATAACTTATTTCTTTCAACATAATTTGATCGAAAATCTTATTTGCTTTTAAAATGTGTTTTTTCAAGTATCTGATATGCAATTATTTTCTCCTACATATTGGCAGATATTTGATTAAAAAACCCGAACATCAGCAAGAAAAACTGAATTTTTCAAACACTATTTTAAATTTCTTAATTGGCAATTAAATAATAAGGTCCAACAATCAGGGTAATAACATTAATAAATTTTTTGAAACAAATGTAGCATTGTGAAAAAAATAGGTACGTCATTTCCAAAAATTTTATTGTTTGGAAATCTTTAGAGCTATTTTTCTTCCCTTCCCTTAAAATTGCAATTGCTGCAAAATGACAAAATCAATTTAATTCAAATTGCTTCAGATTTTCTTTAGTCACCTACAAATACATGCTTATTAGAATTAAAGATAGATTTGAAAAAATATCAAACAAAAAAAATTTATGCACGAAAGAACATCTTATTTTCCAAAAGTTTATACAATCCCCCCCCCCCCAGTAACAATGCAGATATCTAAAATTCTATAATTATGTGAAGTATTTTGAGGATTCTTTTAAAAAATCTGGTGTGAATGCTTTGCAATTTTTAATAAACTTAATTTTAAGAAATTTAAGAAAATGACTACAATTTTATTCAATTACAGTAAAACTTGTAAAAAAATACTATCTAATTTATAGAGAATAAATTGTGAGCGAGGGAACAATATTCTTCTAAAGCCTCTTATATATAGATAATTTAAGCAATTTGTAAGAACTTTTAATAATGCCAAAATTCTTGCAATAGCATAATTTAAAATATGTATCAGAAAATTAAATATCCAAGATATACTTACATCATCATCAACAAGATTTTCTCCTGTGAAGAAAAGGACAGCATGAGGAATGATTCTATCCTTAATCAAATTTCCAACTTCAAAATCATTATTTAATATGCCTTGTGCTTCCTCGTCCTGAAATAAGAAAATTGTTTAATGTTGACAGAAAAGTATTAAACAAAATTTATTATTTTAGAAGTAGTAACTGAACTGTGACTTAAAACTTACCAAATCCTCTTCATTTTCAGGAACTGAAAAAACAACAAAAAAAATTGCTTTAACAAAATATTTTAACGGGGACAACTAATTTCAATAAATTTTCACTAGAAGTATTCAAATAAACGAATCTAAAAAAAGTTTTAACGAAGTACAATTATACTGATTGCTTAACCCAATTTACATTATCACTGGCATTTTTCAATTTTAAATAATTTACAATTAACCGATTTAACATGCAAGAAAAATAAGAGAACAGAAAGCATGAATTCCTCAATTTAATGGCCATAGGACACTTGTAACTCAATGCAAAAGTTATATGAAATTTCAGGACACTTAAATAGGTCGATTTAGATAGCAAATTTTAAAATATAGTTACATGTACAGACGAAGAATGAATATGAAAAAGCTAGCAAGCTTTAAATATGACAAAATAAAAACTAGAATATATTTTCAAACCAAAAAACAAAATTTAACAAGAACAAATTCTTACCAACAGGAGGACTGAAGAAATTGAAGAAAGAATCATTTGTAACAGTTTTGGTAACAGTTCTAACAGCTCCTCTGGCCTTATGCTTTTGCTTCTTCTTAATTGTCTTGACTGTTACATTTTTGTTTTTCTTCCAATCAATAGTGCAACTAAAAATTCATCAGTAATATATGTAAATACATTTATATCAAAATATCCATTAATTAAACATATTAAGGTTTCAACTTTTCCTACTTTTGCAAACCCTCTTTTTGGTCCTAAAAATTTCTGCCACTATTTTGGGCATGTATTTACAAATAAATATTTCAATATGGAATTAAGATAAATAAAGAAAAAAAAGTTTAATAAAGTCTCATGATCATTAATGTGTCAAATAAAAAAAGTCATTTATGAATATATAAAAAAAACCCTTTAGACAGCAATATCTAAAGAATGTAACCAAAAGAATATATCTGGGACCTAGCAATGCTAGTTTAATAAAATTTTTAACAACCTATAATTTCATGTGTCCATTTTCTTAATCTAGAAAGCAAAATATAACCAATAAATAAAAAGAAAACTATTTTAATGTTATATAATAAAGACAAGAATTAATATTTTAGAGTGCTGCAACTGATTAAAAAGCAATTTATTCAAGGTAAGCAGAATAAGAACTAAAAGAAGTTTTTAAAAAATTGTTAACATAATATTAGTTTACAATGCAAATGTAAAAAAAAATAGGAAGATAAGCAATATTATTTATATCAACATTAGAGGTTCATGAATTATAAAGTTGAATGAATGAAAAGTCTAATTCAATCACAATTCATGAACAAATTAATCAGAGAAAAGGAAGATAAGAGAAATAAAATCTTACCCTTTGCTTTTAACAATTTCTGGCCCCTCAAATGCAAAGATATCAGTTTCATCTGGTGAACATCTTAATTCATAGAATTTTGTTAGGACAGTATTAGTAAAATATTCATTTGATTCAAAGTGGAATTCCAGCAAAAAGCTCTGAAAATACCAAAATTCTGAAAATTAACCAACGGCATACATAAAGTTACACAAGGAATCATTCTGTTTATTTCATAATAAAACTTGTACTTTTTTTAAAACAAAAAATACAGAAAGCAGGGTTTTAAGAAAGATTTCAGAACAGGATTCCCACTCTTTTCTTACATAAAAATTTAAGATCTTATTCAGTTTTTTTTTTAAAGACTACTTGCACTATTTTTAAGATAATTCAGAATATCATTACTTGATGTACTATTCACAATTACTTTAACAAGTTTGTTATAAAAATAGATGAACATGAAATTTCCATCAGCACACTGACATTTTGAATTTGCTTTTATAAATAAAAATTAAATTAAAAAGAAAAAATTTCAGAAAATATCTATTTCATACCATTTGTAACTTCATTTCAGAAATTTATTAACAATATCTCAAAAGAATAAATATTGTTCCTATCATTATCATTGTACTCTCCATAACAAGCACAAACATTACAACTTTTCCTTCGGAAGTCACAAAACTTGGAATATACTGGTATGCACCAGGCACAAAAAACATTATAAGGTGGGAAGAACTGTCAATGATCTTTAAGAACTTGTTTAAACTTTTACTCAATATTATCTAATTCAGAACCCCCAGCCCCTTTTGCTGAATGGCAAAAACTATTCAATTGACAGTTTATACCATTTCTCAACTCTGCATTTTCTGCTAATTTTTCAGTAAATTTTCCAGTCTTTCAACTGTATTTCGTAAGCTTCTTTCCTTATTTCTATAGCAGCTTGCCCATAAGAAAGTATTTCATATTTCACAATTTGCTGTAACTTTTATATTTTCTTAAGTAGCCATACAAAAAAACTTAATATTAGCTTTTTCTAATGGGTCTTACCCGAGAAATTTTGAAGAATTGGGAACTCATCAATACAGAAGTTTAACTTTTTTCTAAGTAACCGCAATCATTTTCTTTTACATGTTGCATTTTCATTAAATGAGAATACATATTTCAATTTGCTATACCTATTTGAATCCAATTCTCTTAGATTAATAATACAATATAATCACCTAACTATTTTCTAACTAATTGGCAATTCTTCCAAAATATTTTAGCATCTAAAATAAATATTTGACATTGTAATTTTAAATTTAAAAAATGTTCAGAAATTTGAAGATAAAATTTTAACTCCAGCAAACCCAACCATTATCTTAAGGAGATAATCGATGTATTTTTGAATACTTCAAAATTCATTTGTGAAGACACTATTCATGATTTTCAGATTACTTGCCCTTATTTAACAACTTAGTACAGAATTTATCTATTATTAGACCATGTAGATGAATTTTATTACTTTATGGATGAATTTTTATCACTTTCTTTAGATATAACTTTTTGCAATAGTACAGAACAAAATGCAGAATATTGTTTCATTTATGACTTAAGCCTTAATGAAAAAAGATTCAAAATTAAATGTCAGATGAGCGTGATTTAATGAGCACTCGTTATCATACATATTCATTTGAATAGCAGCTTTCTGCCTTTCCATTTATAGACTTTCCTGACTTTCGAGTATCCATCTTGGACCACAACAGGTATCAATCCCTCCAACTTGACAAGAATGATTCATTATTTTTGGCATATTCAGTAAATGATACGAACTTTGTAAAAAAAATCACAATTCACCAAGGAATTTGGCACTGTTAATAAATCTGTTTTCACTTTCATAAATTTTCATGCTGCAAGCTGTTAAGATGAAAAATTAAGATTTCAGAAAAGAAAAACCACTTCTTTTAGGACCTTCAAACAAAAATTATGGTTTTATAACATCGTAAAAACTGTCGGACTTCAAATAATTCAGGATATAAATGTATAAACAATTGTATATGTACACATTAATTTCTGAACACATTAATAAGTAAAGTAAGAAATCTTTTTCTCACTACTTTGCTCTTCATGGATATAAATGCATATACAAATACATGTACGAGAGATTTCTAAACAATTTAAAAAGCAAAGCAGAGAATAATTTTCTTCATAAATTTGTTTCCACTAGTTCCCAAAAATTCAGTATGACTAGGAAGATATTTCAATGGTGACATTAAACTTTTAATCTCTCGAGTACTGAAAGTAAAATGGAAGTTTACTTAATGAAAAGATGATGGCTACTGAAATATACAGAACTTGGATAAACTGTTCAATAATGGCTATATATTCAATAAAATACTATCCATTGTCTCTCAATAAGGTTTAGCAGTTATACGATCCCCCCCCTTCTGCTGTTTAATGAGTTGTTAAATTCTGATTTCCCTAAATTGGATGACAAACCCATCCCACAAATCTGAATTATATATCACAATCACTTATATACAAATGTTAATGTGTCAAACTTAAGTTTATAGCACATGGAGAAATAAGTAAGATTCAATCCATTTTATAAATCCTATGACCATAAAGATTTTAAAGAAATTGTGAATTTTTAAATAATACAGGACACCTATCATCAGTGATCAGTTAACATCAAAATACTTGCTTCCTTTGTCACATGCATTTACAGAGAATTGAATAGTTATTAATAACTTAAGCATTATAAAAAATTTACATTCATAATTTAATATTTGTTATATAAATTTTAAAGTAAATCCAATGTTTCCTTAATTTCTAAATTATATATACAACATAAAAAAATTAATTATTTCATAAAATATGCAAGTTAATAACAAAATCTTACCATGGGATCTTTGTATGTTTCTGCTTTAATGTCAATCAAATGTTTAAGAATAGGTTCATCATATTCCTGAAAATAAAATTAATCAAAATTCATACAACTTAACACAAAATCAGTATCAAATGAAAAAGTGTGCTTTAAATTATAAAATTATTAATAAGAAAACTTTATTATCTCAAAAAGAGTGAATAAGTTTTTATGAATATTCTTACTAGTTTTATAGATTTGAAATGTTAAAATGTTTTTATGACTGATCAATTACAGCAAAATTCAAATAAATTACTTGACTTTCTTTTATTTTTATTAATCTAAAAAAGCAATTTTTATTCCTTTAATTTCAACAAATGTTCATAGATATTTTTTGAAAATTCTCCAAAAGTAATTAAATGTTATGGCACATACTAACCTTCATTTTATTAATTCCAAAATATTAAAAAACTATTAACTCAAAGTATAAGAATTGTTAAATTTATATTCAGATATGGGTACAAAACTTACTGATGAAAAATTCAACTTTTTACAAAATAAATGAATAATACAAAAATAAGACTGAATTTTCAAGCTTGATTATATAAACAAATACAACACACAACTTCCAATTCTACAATACAGAACTAAATTAAGACTATATATAATTTTCAAACAAATATTTCAAGGTAATTTTATTAAAACTACAAAATTCTAAGTATATAATAACTAGATTAACTCTTAGTTCAAATAAAAAATAAAATTAAATCAGAACATGTTCATTCAATATTTTAATATATTAAACCAAACCAAAGCTTTTTATAAAATCTGTTTACATTTTCATTTCAACTTGTTAATTTTAATTTCAAAGCTACTCCTTTCACTATTTTTTAAAACTGATCTGATATAAAACATCAATTAATTCAGTAAGTCCTTAAAGTAGTAATTTGAAATATATTATTCTGCTATATTAAATGCAACCAAGTTGCAATATAATTTAAATCCAATTCCATAGAATAACCCTTTTTTAACCACAAAATCTTTCAACTGTACTGTTATTAAAAATAAATACATAAAATAAAGAAGCTATAGGTCTCGCTTCTGACAGATGGATTAACACATAATGGGACAAAATTTTGTATTGAAAATAGCTATTTATCTTTTCCATTCTGAATAATTTAATAAAATGTACTCATTCTTATTTTAAAAGAAGATTTCTTTAAAAATTATAAACAAGAAACTCAATTTCTAGATATTGATAAAATTTAACACTGCAGCATTTATGAGCAATTATTTGACATTTACAAATCAGATTTAAAAGTAACTTATTTACTTTATATATAATAGAAACTTCCATTTTTGAAGAATATATTAATCTCGCATTTTTTAAGCAAACGAGTAAATATTCTCTGCTTTTGAGTTACATAAAAAAAAAAAAAAAAAAATGGAGAGGCATTTTCAGCTACATGAAAAATTAATGAGAAAGTAATATATAAATCTATTACAAAGTCTAACTTCTTATTCATTATAGTTGCATTTGACTTCCTTGCCTAGGCAGAACTTTTTGTTATTTTTGTTCAAACAATTTTATCCTAAACTTTTGAACAATTTAACTTCATTTTTATGTATGGATACTTAAAATTAAATGCCCCAGTCAAGGCACAGTTAGTTTGAAATCAGTTTACTTTGTTTCCTTTTAAAACTAATGTAAGAAATTCAAAAGCAATCTTTATATTTTTGATATTTTATTCTACACAAAAAATCATTTTGCAATATACTTTTAAATAACTGCTTTTTTTGACAATTTTTCTACAGAAAATAAAATTTCTTCAGAATTTAGTTTTACTTTACTGTTATCTTTTAATTTGGATGCCAACACACAATTTAAATGAAATATATAATTGAATTTATCTTTCTGGTTTATCACTTATTCAACTTAATAATAATAAATTGAAATCAAATGGTAAAATTTAATTCCACGGACAACTAAAAAATATACCTACCTCAATCATATCAGCGATGGCAGGAGCATTCTTAAGTGCTGTCAGCCAGAATTCTGGAATGCCTTTAACTAATAAATAAAATATGTAATTTACATAAGGAAGATAGTAAAATTGCATATGCTTCAAACTGAAGAATTTTTTTCAAATGCATGACAATTTCACAAACAGATTTTTATCATAAAAATGTCTATATTCTCTAAATATTCATTATGGGAAATACAACCAAAGGGATTTTTAATTAAAAATCATTTTACAAAAAAAAAGTACTTTTATATTTTAAGTAACAGACTAAAAATTAAAAGTAGAATTTGAAAAAACAAGGTTTTTAAAAAAATGTCAAGATGGCAAATTTTTATTCAATAATATGGGTCAAATTACTGAGTATACCTATTGTACATTTAACCTTTATATTTTAATATTATGTATTGTTTATGCATTTATACTTCAATCTGTGCATTTAATCTTTATTACTACAGTTTTAGACAAATATAAGAACAGAATTTTTCCCAGATCCAAATATTTAAGCATTTAAAATTGAGCTCACAATACTGAGATTCTACAATTTACATAGCACAACACAATACATTTTATCCTTAAATTAATAACTTAGTCTATCATCAATTAATTTGGAATTAAAATATGCCTTTAAGTACTGCATTCATAAAATGATACAAGGAGAGAAAATCTAAGACTATGGGGGAAAAATGTAACATATGGAAGAAAAAAAAGTGATTAATTCTGAATAAATACTTTTTTTATGTCAAGAAAAAAAAATTTAACATTTTTTTTTCAAATTGTTTATTTAGAGTTTCAACCATTACAAAAAAAATTTTTTAATACAAAATATTCAAGTTGTCAAAATATTTAATTTGACAAAATTAATAAAGTAATGTCTTTAATAAAATACAAATCTTTATAGCATGCTTGTTTATTATATTCTGGATAAAATGCCTATTTCATTAATTCACCCCAAAAAAAAATTCCATTAAGATACTTGATATAAATCTATACTTGCAAGAGAAAAATACAACTACTTTTCTTAGAATGCTTCATAAATCTAAGATCAAGCAATGAAAGCCTTTTTAAGACTCAAAGAATTTCAATTTGTATTTAAGAGGCTTGCCTTTAAGAAAGCTTTATATTCTTAAATTGATAATACTTATTTACAGTTAACACGCTTAAAGTTCTTCTTCAAATTCAAAATCGCAACTCACAATTTAAAAATCAATGCATTGAAATTATGAGCAGAATTCATTGAAATTTGAGATGAAAAAAAAAAATTTGAATGCCAAACTTAATTCTAAAAGTTTTAAAATGCACAATTCAATTCATAGCCAGCAATAAGAAGAATTATACTCTCGCTAAAAGGTTTTGCATATATATGATCAATAGTTTGTAAGTAATTGAACATTCAGTCAACTTTTAGTATTTAACATTTGTAGTACACAATTTTCTGTCAAATAAAATTATTAACAAAAAAGTAGCAAGATTTTTCAGTTTCATAACCTGCCATGTGAAGGTACAAAAAAAAAGGCAATTTCCAAATGATACAAGCCTTATGTTCTGCCAAGTTCAGTCACCATCAATTATAATAATTAAAATAACTCATCTAAATTTGAATACACATCAGATGACACATACCAGGCTCATTTCCATCTCCTTTTTCACCAGAATCTTCATCTTCAACTTTTACTTTTTGCACAGCCTCCTGCATATAAAAAAATGTTTAGGAACAATTCAAATGTTTACATTAAATAAATAGACTAAATAGATATTACTCACTGCTAATTCAATTTCTTTTTCATTATCTGACTGGTAATCACATTCATCTTCTGTTGGTAAATAAGCACCAGACACAATGGCAGTACGCTAGAGAAAAAGGAAAATCATTAAAATATGAATTGACATGCTTCATTTCAAAATAAACAATAAAGGCTTATTGTAATTCAATACAAAAAGTGACTTTTTTTAATTCTAAAATGAAATGAACTCTGGTTATTGAAACAAAAAAATATTTGAGACTATGGATTTTATTAATGATTATTTTTTAATTTTTATATTATATATATATGTGTGTGTGTTTGATTTCAATGATCTAGAAAATCATAAAACAGCAGTAATAAGAAATCAAATTATGTCAAAAACTTGCTTCATTTGTAAAAAAACAGCATTTTGATAACAAAAAAAACTATATTCTATTGCATTCAAAAGATTCTATTACCTGCAAACTGTAAATAATTTACTTTCAAAATCAATATTAACCTAGCAATGTTTATTTCGTCCCAAAAACATATCAAAAGTGAATTTGATAAATAAATTACCTTTTCATATAATGGGTTGAATTTCTTTTCATATTTTATTTCAAGATCATGCAGTTCTTTGAAGAACTCAACCTCAATGAGAACATGTTCCAGTTGGAGCTTTTTCAAAGCTCTGACATTTCTCCTTACAGATTTTGGTAAACAATATAAAGGATTAGCTAACAAAGCTGCCATTTCAGCATTTGCAGCAAGGGTTCTCTGTTCGATGGTTTCTAAAAAATTAAAAAATCTTCTATTACTTTTTGATTTTTATAATTAAAAAGCTAAAATTCAAGAACGTTATAAAAGCAAGTAAAACTAGTAATTACTAACAATGATTATAATTTCTTAAGTTAAAATGATAGAGATAACTCATGAGAATATGCATGCATAGCAATAATGAGTTAAATCTTAATTGAATGAGAAATCATTCCTACAGTTTCAAAAACACAGAAAGTTTTACAAGATAATTATGCTTCAAATTCTGTTTAAGCAAAGCAGTTATTTTTCCCCAAACAACACAATCATATACTAAATAATAGTTACTAAAAATAATACCTAAATAGTTAACTAAAATATCAACACGAGCATAGATAAATTTGAATTTCATTATTTATAGCTACATTAAGAATATTTATAATGAATCGTGATTCATGATCATCTATGCTTTTCATTCAAAAATCCATTTTATTAACCATTATTACGATTATAGTAATAGTGAAAAGTTTATTTTGTATCACTTTTTCTTAATGGTTCATTCATTAATTTTTAAGTACATACAGAAAATATGAGAATATTAAATAAAAATAACGATGATTGAAATTTTCAATTTTGATGACTTGCACTAATTCTAAAATTGATAATTCAATGAGTAGCCTTTCTTCAAATTCTCTTAAAGCAAGAATAATGATTTCATTCAACCCTGATGTTACCAATCTGGGTTGAATGAAATCATTATTCATACAGGGTTGAACAAAATTAGAGCAACATCCCTGTAGTCGATATAAGTTAAGGATCTGTTACAAAAAGAAAGTATGGCAGATTTCTTATTGATCAATGTCTATTATAATACAAAGTCATTCTATAATCCATCAATGTAAAAATATAATTATGAACTTACAAATTAGATATACAAACAATGATAATTTCTTTTCAATCCATTTGCATTCAGTCATTTAAAATAGATGCCAAGTAAAAATAGCTTCCAAAAGGTAAATTAGTAAAATCTTTTCAGTCATTCAGATTGAAAGCTGTCAAAAGTATTTCTCAAAATGTTGAGGCAGGAGTTAAACAATCATGATGTGTCAAGGAGTCGAAAGCAATCAAAATAAATTTTCAAAATCAGTACGATGATTTTGATAGGAAACTCGGTAGAAATCTTTCTCCCACAGAAAAAATATAGTTCAGTAGCATATTTATGATTTCTCAAAAATAGAAAATGTTGGGAAATATTTTTAAGAAAATTATTTTTAGGCAAAGCTTAAATCTTTTATTAAATATAAAATAGCAGCTCCATTTTACTACACCTTAGAAAATATTAAAATTGAAAAAATTAATCAAGAAAAATTACATTCCTCTAACGTAAGGTTCAGTATTTTATACTAAATATTACAACTGCTTTAATTGTATAAAATTAATCATGAATTGAACCATTATAAATTTAATCATTTTCTGCACTAATTTTATAAAATTTACTAAAATGAGGATATAGAAACAAAAAAAAACAATTATATACCATTCATTATACATTTTAAGTCGCACACAAAATTAAACTCTGCGTTGCTTATGCATAAGCAGCAATGTAAGGATTAACTCTTATTTTGTCGATTTTCACATCCGCTTTATAAGATTGATAGGTACTAATTAATCAGATTGCAATGTTAACATTGGAAAATATACAAAATGCCTTTTTAAAAAATACTAAACTACCAGATTTACAATTATTAAATTTTTAAGGTATAACTTATTTATAAAGTAATATATGCAATTCTATATTAGCCTTAACATGAATTCTACATTAGTTGAAATATTATGGCTTATTCTCAAAAATTTCTTTTATAATTAAATATAAGAAGTTCCAAAATATTACGAAGCCTTTCAAATATGGCTTTTTTTTTCAATAATTCAAAGTCTTATTCAACCCCTGAATGAATAATAAATTTATATTTTGTTTCTCAAGATAAAACTTACGTTCAAGTGTTTGTGCACTTTCTATGTCAACTGTTTCCATATTTTCTTGGGTTTTGGCCTTGGATCCGTCACCAGACTGAGCAGCACTGAAAGAATATAATAAGTATTTCTATACAGACAAAGACAAGGAATTTGTGAATGGCACTCCATGAAAAGCACTTCCTAATGCAAATACTAATAAATGCTCATTTTTCCTATTAATCAAAGCTTTGAATATCTAATCAAATTGATTTAATTTTTGAAAATTATTAATTTAATTAATCAACATATGAATTTGAAAGCATTCATATCTTGATGCAAGAAATTTTTATCTCCTTTCAGAAAATAAGCAAAAATCTGAAGATTAATATCTAAGGCCACATGATATCCTTGTCTAGTTGTGTTACACTGACATGAAAAGAGATTAAACATACATTAGGAATAACCACCATAGAAGAAGAAAAAAAAAAAAAAAATCAAAAAATTGAACCTATTTCAATAGAAAAATAGAAAGTTCATCACTACAGTGAATATAAATAATTTGCTAATTAATAAAGAATATGGACAATTATACACTAGCTTAAATGATTTTCTTCATATTTTCTATTTTTACAGCTGAAAATGTAAATTTTTAATTCTACTCACTTTTATAACATTTTTAAATTGGAAACCTTCAGGTAATAAGAGCAAATTTCTTAATTTCAATCAGAAAACAGAAACAATATGTTAGTCAATATTTTATGTTTATTTAGTTCAATATTTTGTGAATATCAGAAAAAGGAGAAAAGATGATATATATAATTAAAATTAACTAATTAAAACAATCTATAGCTCTTTTAATTTACATGAACAAATGTACTGAATATTTTATTTCATTGATAAATTTAACTATGGCATTAAAGCAATTCTTAAACAGTTAATTTCTATTTGGTATATTACTACAGGAATTAATTTCTATTCAGTATATCAGTATAGGAATTTATGATACTCGTACACAAACGAACTGAACAAAACTGGAAAAAACTTGAAGAGATGCGGAATGAACTAATTAACTAAACTAATTGTCCATAAATGTCCACTTCCCAAACCTAATTAAGCACCATTATTACAAATTCTATGCTAAGGAAACGGGAATAATTACGCTTAATTGTTAGAGATCGTATCGTCTTCAACTGGAAAATATGAAAACGAAATTCAAAAAATATATAGCATTTTCGTTCCTATTCTTAAATATTAACCACTAAAAATAAACATTTAAGTCCTAGAACTTACTCTTTAAGGTCTCCCATGTTATTGATACGATGATACCTATAGAAAAAAAAAGGCTATGTCAATTATTTCCAATTAGAAATTATCAATATGCTCAAAAATAAATCCTTATGATATGTACAAAACAAAACTCATAACCTATTTAAAATCAAGCTAAGTTAATGGTAAATGACAATTAAAAGAACGGAAAAAATCGCACCGCTCTTGAGAACAAAGAATTCATTTCCAATCTTTCAGAAAAAGTTAATATGTCATAATTACATTCAATTCAATAAGACAACTGATATAATTTGATATAGTTTTCACTCCAATTTTCAAATACTGGCAAAAATCGATCAAAACGAGTAAGAGATCAATTATCCGCATGCTTCGAACACTTTTTTTTTTAGCACGCGTGTGAATCACGCACTCACTTTATCAGGCTCATATAATAATTAACATTAAGTTAAGCGACTGCGTAGGTGTAAGAGATTAAATCGCTACAAATTAAAATAGTAGTTAAATTAAACTTAAGATTAATATCATTTTATGATAATAAAGAAATTTTACCTACACTCTTGCTGTGCCGGAGATTTCAGAGAATAAAGTGATGGCGGTAAAATGATGGAAAGACAAGTTGCCAGTTTTCTGCGATTAAACTAACATGAGAAAGAATGTGATTTGCGGAAATTTTGGTGCTATACGCGCTTGCGCGGCTTGCTACTACTGCAATGTTAATGTTAAGTGTCTAAAAAATGATTTAATTATATTCAAAAACTAATTATAAAAATGTCTGACAAAATCTAAAATTATCAAGAATAAACTATACACTTCATTTCTTAAATCAATTGGAGAACGTAACGTAGTTCCGCAGTGAGAAATTAATTTATCACGTGCAAAATATGAAAAATTGAAGGTTGATTACCTTCCCTTGATGTCAAATTTAGCTTTGATAGATCTGAAGTAAAATGATATAAATAGTACACAAAAAATCAATATTAAACAAACCGGAAAAATTTCTTGGTTGGAAATTATGTAACGTGTCAATAAACATGATTAACGTCATTGTTCAAGTACCTATTTAAAAGCCAGTTCTTAACAAATGTTCATTTTTTTTAAATAACATAAAAGATTTAGAATAAGCTTTTAGTTTTCTGTAATCAACTTTGAAGGTTGAGTTTCAAGAATATCAAATATTCTTTATAAATTGAGTTCGCAGCAGTTTTCTAAAAGAGAATAATATTGTGAAAAAAGGCAATCTGTCGATTAATTAAGATCATACTAAAATAGTTTTTAAGATTGAAATTAACTCTATGAGGAAAACAAGAAAACATTTTACGTCATTTTCAGTGAATGTTCTAAGCTTCATGTTTAGAAAATTTACTGATATTACCAGCAAATGATAAATTATGAAGAAACAAAATATTAATCGACCTCTTTGTCCTAATCTGTAAAACTAAACTGTCAAGTCTGAGCGGAGAGTGTGCATTTATAAATTATGGTACGTAAAAAGGCAAAACATCTACGGATACCACAATAGGTGTAGTTTTAGCCATAACATTTTTTTTTTCATTTCCTGAATTGAAAGTATAATAGCTTCAAATATACTGTAAAAGTTACCTTTAGATACTTATTGAACCTTTATAAATACCTTTTATTGTTTCATAAATAAAAATGACATTACTTTATTATTTTTTTGCAGTGATTAGTAATTTTTAAAATTGAAATACTCGCTATACTCTATGGATGGCGAAGAATTATGGTTTGCCCTAGATACCACTTATCCTCGTCATTGGTTGGATTATCAGTCTGCTCAACAAAAGATATTGTGTAATATCTCCACGGTGTTGTTCAATATTCCGAACTCCACCAATATCGTGATGATATCGTAATAATGTTATTGGGCATTTTAGGCTAATAAGAAGCATCTAAAGCTTGAATAATGCGTCTATAAAAAACAATATAAAAATTTTCTTCTGTAAACAGAAAAAAAAGGAAGAAAAAAGTAATAATTTATAGAAATAAAGATACTATTTCCAATTAACTAAATATAAGAATATGCATTTACTGTTTATGTAAATCACTTTTTCAACGATGATTGTTAAAATCATAGTTGTAATCTATTTTATTCTTTTATTTTAACTTTCATATTTTAATTTTATACTTTTACATTAACTGAGATGGGTTGATAACAAAGAAAATTTTGGTTCATTTGATGTGTTAAAAGAACGCATCCTTTTGTATCTATACGAGTGTAACTGTAAACGAAATTTGAAAATTTGAGTCGTGATCAATTAATGCCCCAGCTTAGATCCCGTTCATTACACCATACCAAAATCAAGATATTTATTTCAAGATGATAATTTTAAAACAGCGGTTAACAATAACATATGCACAATAGATTATCGGGGGAATCATGTTATCGAACTTACGATCATCCTACTTATAAAAGATTTTATTATAAGATCAGAACGATCGAACAGAGCCCCAAGTGAATGGTAAGAGTTTGAGATCTGATTATAGCATACATCTAGTCCTGACACCATTTCTGTCTCTTGTTGGTTAAATACTTTCCACTTTAATATGTTAAATTTAGTTATATTAACGTCCCTTTTTAAAGCAGCTCTAGGGCTATTTTGGGACGAACGTAATTTTAAACCGCGGTTAGATGACAAGGGCGGCACCTGAAAACTTCCACATTCACCAATGGGAGGATATTTGGCCCCGACGTATTTAGCCTGCAATGTATCCGCTTATACGAGGGTCCCTTGGTGTCGAGCCTGAAGTCTTCCGCTTCCGAAGCCGAGACCTTACCACCAGACCATCGTGGCGCACTCATTTCGGAATGGATTTTAGTAAAAGGAGAAAATTATATCAAGAACCATCTTCATTAATAAGCGAATTTCAAAATTTCGGTGTCCGTCCCAATAACATTCTTTTGATTTTGAAGCGAGATATTTATTAAATAAATATAGTTGTGAAAATTTTCATAGATAAATGGTGAAGATTTTATTGTAATAACTAATCAATTAAATTTCATTTCTAAATTATTCTCTATTTGCCGTGAATGTAATATATTTCTGCTCAATATCGAAATTTTTTTTTATATTTCTTAAATGTACATTCTCTAACATATGAACAATGTTGCTTCGGCTTGTCATATTCCATTTTGTTTGCTATATTAGTTTTGGAAATTAATGCCATCCTCTTTGATGACAATGAGCTGAATCTTAAAGATGATATCTCGCGAACTCATATTATAATTCATAGGACCACGGTGGCCTGATAATAAGGTTTCAGGTTCGAGAACCGATTCCGTCGTCGTGTTATGTTCTTGGTGCACGTTAAATCCGTTGGAGCCAAAAGTCCTACCCCTGGTGTGGTGTGGAGAGACGGGTGCTAGCTCAGATGTCGTTCTCGTCATCTGACCGCGGTTCAAACTTACGAGGTCCGTTCCAAAATAGTCCTAGTGTTGCTTTAGAACGGAACGCTAATACAACTAAGCTAAACTAAACATATTATAATTCTTTAATTATGTATTAAACTTTTCATGTAAAAGGCAATAATTTGCAATTAGTTGTAGTTTGCTTTTATTACTATTAGGAATTTTGCAGCCTGCTAAAAAAATGTTAAATCTATACATTAAGTAACTGGGGGAAAAAACATGACAAGATAATTTCTATCGCCTTTAAAGAATTGATCTCTCATTTTAGAGTAAATTTATATTCTATTTCACAATGTTAATGTTTCAAATTACTTCTCAGATACTTTAACTTTTAAAGTGCAATTGTTTATTTTCAGTTCACTTATATAATTAGATGTCTCTGCAAAATATCAGCAAAATTTGTTTATTAGTTAGCCATATATTCAACAAAATATATAAATTCTTTTAATATCTAACACTGAAATATTTTAAGACGAGAAAAAACAAGATTTATTTTTGTGCATGTTTTTTTTATTTGCGACATTTTATAGCAGTTGTATGCAACATTGTTATTGTCTTTTGTACCAAAATTCTGGTTGCATGTGGTGTAAGCTGTCTGCACATTTATGAATATTCATTAAAATATGTTTTATTAGTTATCCCAATAGTGTAGGATTTTTTTTTTCTTTTTCACTTTCTCATACACAAGGTACAGAAAAAGTATTTCAATCGTCAAAAGATTCGAGCTGGAGAGTTTAATGAATCTTCACGTTTTAGATCTCTCTCTAAGTTCGAAAAATACATTTTTAGAAAATGTGCATCTGCTCGCCTTTAACAAAGATAGCTGAAAACGCCGGCTGATAAATTCGGTACGAGCTCTTAAAACCCAATTTATAGATTTCTATCAAATTTTGAGCAAACTCCGTTCAGAGAAAGTCTGTCTATTCGGCTGTTCAAATATAATTTATTACTTTGCTCCAAATCCAACATGAGGTGGGTCGTCTGTCAGTCTGTACATTTAGAAGCATGTAAAATCGATAACTCGAAAATACAGTGGCTTTAATTACGTCAAATTTGATATGTAATTTTGTGATTACCATTGTAGTTTTTTTTGTAAAAGTTTTGCTCTAATCGGTTGTTAAAAACACGTCTAAAAAAAATTCGATTTTTGGATACTTTAAACCAAATACTAGGGATTAATTGCCAAAACGCTCGACAATGTACTATAGATTCAGTAGAAATGCGAAATTCACGGCAAATTTTAATACTTAATAAATGTTGTACGATGTCATCCAAGGCCTTCTCTGGGATAACATAGTACGTTTTAAAACACGTTATAGTATTTAACACGTTATATAAACACATAGTATGTGAGAAAGTTTTGAGTAGACCATTGCCACTGGTTTCGATTACTAATAGTCGCTATGACTGTAGTATGCAACAAAGTTAGTTCTGACCAATAAAAGCTTATTGTAAAATATGATACAATTTTATGGCAAATCTCTTGGTCTCACCTACCGTTTACGTTTTCATACGGATTGGAAAAGCAATAAATGCTTCAAACAGATTGCATCAGCTAATTTTGACACACCTTATTTGATGTAAGGTATTTTAAATTAACCGCTCAAGTGTTTTTCCTGTATGTCGTACGTGCATCAATTTATCGAATTTCGATAGTTGTAAGCAAAAAATAAACCATTCGTAAATATTATGATTCAATATAAAAATTACTTCGGATACATGGATAAGTCAAATATTCAATGGATTCCCATTTGCATCAAAATAAGAAAATATTCCCAAAATAGAAGGTGTCATCTTATTAAATAGTAAAGAAAATAAAACAGTTAAGTGTTTAAAAAAGATTTTATTTTTGAAAGATCAAATTTTGCTGATATTTATTGTTTCTGCTATGGTACTCACTTTTAACTTTCCAATATATGAAGTATAGAGAAAGTGCTGTAATCGCTAAAGATTCTGGACTCAAGATTTTGATGAAAGATCAAGTGCAGATCTTCTTGAGTTCCAAAAAACATTTTTTACATTATGTCAGTCTGTGATAAAGATAAATCAAAAACACTTTGAGTAAAGTGGTTGAAATTTGGCACATGGTCTTTATGCCAAATGTGTAGATTTCTATCAACTTTTGAGTAAAATTCTTCAGAGAATGTCTGTCTGTTCGGCTGTTTAAATATTATTTAACACGCAGGGAATAATTCTAGGGAAATAATAGTTTAAATATTTAGGGAAGAGAACTAGATGGATAAAATTTGGTACGTGTGTTAATATCTATACTGTAGACAGCTATGAAATTTTGAACCAAGCCAACAATGGGTTGATCCTCTGTCTGTCTGTATTTTCGAAAGCATGTAACGCGATAACTGAAATCTGCAATTATTTAAATATATCAAATTTGAGACGTGATTTTGGATAACAAGTGAAGTTTTGTATTAAATTTTTGTTTCAATCGAATAGGATAGTAGCATATGAAACACATATTCGATTTTCGAACACTGTTAACTGTGTGTCAAGGATTAATCGCATCTCACCCCCCCCCCCCCGAAAAAAACAAGCCAAGAAATCCCACGATAGACTCATTAAAAATTCTGAATTTATGCTATAAGTTAATATTCAGTAATTTACGCCTATACTATGTAAAGCGTTCTCTGGATTAATACCTTTATTAAAGAGAATGGGAGAATGCTCTAGGGTGACTACTCCGGCCACTTAATTCTTTAAATTTCTCTGTATTATAAAAGAATAAAAGAGCGTCTTGTAATCTTTAAAAAAATCAACCACGGTGTATTGTTGAATCTTTACTTTTCAAACTCTTCGAACCAGAAAAAATAAATAAATAAAATTGAAATTTGCAAATTTTAAATTATCATGTGAGAACATTATTTTTTCGGTCACGTGGTACCAATCCGATAGAAAACATGTTTTCACATGACTCATATTTCGGAATCACCAGCATTTAGAAAAGCGACGGTTTTTGACCATTTCAAAATCAATCGAATTCTTAATTTTTTTGGCTGGAGGGCAGAATTTTTTTTTTGTGAATAACTAGTTTAAACCAGTTTTAAACAATCACGACACCCTCAGATTACGCAAGCGGTGATATTTTAAAACTATAGGTTCTTTCCCCCCATCTCAAAATCGTTCGAGCTCCAAATCTCGAGATACCCAGGGATCTTTACTCTCTTTATGTTTACTCTCCCCTACACCTTTTACTGTCTGCTTGATCCTTCCATCCCTCGACGGCAAGACGACTCCATGAGAAGCTGCCGTCGCTCTGTTTGCTTCTTGCTTCTCACGGACAGCCAAAAATCCCACGTGTTGGCCATGCGTGGCGACCCATTAGACGGGCGGTGCCCTGCGGTCTCGGTGTATCAATCGGTTAGTAGCTAGTCTCATGAGTGGTTAGACTGCTAGGAATAAAATGAAGGAGTCACTGTCCCCGGGGACAACTCTGAGCGTATAGGCACTATGGTAAGCACCGAGACTGGCAATATCCAGAGCCGATGGCTGCCATCCCTTGTTGGGCTCCGTGGTGGGAAATGCCGTCGGGCCTGAATTTCTTCCAATGTCGTATGGGCAAACGGAAATCTGCTGCCTTAGGTGGACAGCAAATTCTTTCGAACAATTCAATGACAGTTATCTTTTGAACTTTTTTTTCTCGTGAAAAGAGTTTTCAAGACGAATGGGACCTTTCATTCATTATCTCCTTTCTTAGTTGAAAAAAGCATCACTGGTAATATCGGAGAAGTAAAATGCACCAAGAAACTTTGTTCTGGAGACTTGCTTGTGGAATTTCAGTCCCGGAAACAGTCACAACAAATTTTGAAATTGAAATTTGATAATATTCAAATTACCGTTTCTCCACATGTTTCTTTAAATTCCTCCAAGGGAGTTATCACCTTCGGAAAAATGTTTCATGTTGAAGAGGAAGAAATCCTTAAAGCATTGAAAAGTCATGGGCGAGTCATGTAAGACGTATATCAATATGGGAAGATGGCGAACTCCATAAGATAAAGCATTTGATTTTGACATTTTGTTCCCCAAAACTATCAGAGTATATTAAAGCAGGCTATATGCCTCTTCCAGTAAGACCGTATATCCCCAATCCATTTCGTTGTTTCAAATGCCAACGTTTTGGTCATTCTAAAACTACTTGCCTGGGGACATTGACCTGCGCCCGTTGTGCAGATGTCGGTTATTGCAGTGATCATTGCACCTGTATAGAAAAGAGTGCACATACCTCGCATTTTAGAATTTGCCCAACATGGTTGTTTAAAAAAGAAGTAATTAGTACAAAAATAAAAAATCAGATGTCTTACGCAACAACTCGGAAACTTGTGAAATCCCAAACCCCTACAGGCACTAGCTATGTTTCCATAGCTCAGACAAAAGCTAGGCAGCCAAAATCTTTTGATACATCAAAAGATTCTTTGGCTTTAGATAAATCAATTACAATTCCCTAAATACACTTTAGTTCTAATTCACCTAAATTGTGTGCTACTCAGAATGAAAATGTGCCCATTCTAATCTGTGAAATTTCGCCAGCTGCGCAGGATTTGATTGATTTTCAGTTAGTCACAAGGCAAAAGAAATATAAAAAAAATCTCTGAAGTCCGCAGTTCAAAACCAAAATGAATCAATGTCAGAAAAATAAAAATTTTGGGTAAACTCGCCTTTGTAGCTTTCGACTTCTATGCTAGTAAACAAATCTTCTGATTCAACACATGTGGCAAATCATTCCAAGGCTATACATAAAAATGATTCTTTTCCAACTTCCTCGATTTCTGAAAGTATATTGATGGACAATTCTAGCAATAAAAGTGAGAATTATATAGGGTCGTCCATGGCCAAAGACACTATAGATTATGACTCAAACGAAACTATTAAGGAAACTTCCTCTGCTGTTGATCTGCAAGAACAACCAACAGTAAGCTTTAAGACCCCTACTTCAACCGATAATCTTACTGTTAAAGAAAAATTAAAAAATAGCCCATTTCATTGGGTTAATTTAAAAACCTTTCATCCTAAGACCACTGTCTATGACAAGTACACAAAGAAAAATCATGTCAAAGGATTGCAATAGTTTTTCATACCCAATTTTGACATTATTTGTCTTTTGATTAATATTTTTAGCAATTTCTTGAATTTTTTTTATCTTGTCATCTTACTTTGCATATAGCTCTTCATATTTTAGAATTTATGTCATTTATACGATTGATCTTTTATTCATAGATTTCCATTTTTACCATTTGATTGGCGCAGTTTAGCCAAACATGGCTCTTGCGCCATTTAACCTCCATCAACAACCAACCGAACCTCGAGGCTAGATTTTTTCTTTCCTTTTTTTTGCTAAAATCCAGTTTAAACTCGTCTGGAAAGAAAATGTGACTACTGTATTGCGCAATCGTCAACTTTTAAAAAAACGATGATTTTTTTTCAACTAAAAATCGTTCTAGTTTCAAAACTGTTTTAAAAAAATTAAATATATATATATATACAACTTTTGATATCTCACCTCGGTGTTTCGTGGTCATTCCCATTTTCTTCTCTGTCCTTCGAATGATAACTTCTTATGAGTTCTTTTATTGGCCAGATAGGAGAATCGGGTACATGGCGGTCACCAAATGAACCTTCTTTACAACTTAATGACAACACTCTTTATCATTTTCTAATAGCCCTAAAAGCAAAAAATTGATACCTCAAAAGCAATAAATCGCCAACTTTTTGATCATGCATTTTGAGACTTCAAAAAGCCCAAACCAAAACATCATTTTCTCACATTATAAAAAAAGGGGGGAGGGGAGGGATTTTTTGGGGGGGGATTATATCTGAATGTGAATAGAATAACATAAAAATGCTTTGAAAAAACGGTTTGGATTTGGATTTTAAATCAAATTTCGAGATTTATGTCAAATTTCGAATAATGTCCTTTCACAAGAAGTCTAGCTGGTTAATTATCAGGGTGAACCCAATAACTACAAAATGAAAATAGTTAATTGATTAAAATTGATGGAAAGTGAATGGATGGACAGTTTTCGTATTGAATTTTCGTAATGAATCCATATAAAATTTTGAACCAAATTAGTCGACGGATCGAATATGTGAGGATCTTTTCTATTCACATATATGTAAATGCGACAGCTGAAAAACGCAACAATTTAGATAAATGAAATTTGGTCTGGGGTCTTGTTATTAAAATTGTAGTTCTGCGTCCAAAGCATTCCTCGGTGTTTTTTTTCTCTTGTACATCAAAGCGTATAATCCTCAAGTTCCGGACTTTGGGAAAAACATTCTGAGTATTAGTGGCCTTCACGGCTATGCCCAAGGCCCTCAGGTTCTATGCGAGAAGGAGAGGGGACAATCCCTGTGCTAACTTTCGAGATCTCTTTTGCCGGTTAAAATTTTTTATGCTTCTGTTTTGGGGAACTAGGGGAAGTTGTCTCCCCAAAACTTTCTTGCATGCTCTCTAATAAAGCTTTTATCCCAGAGAACGCATAGTATGGCAGTGGCATATAATAATTACGAAGTATCAGCTTTAGACCTGAATTTAGATTTCTTTCTTACTAAGTCCATCGTGCCACCCTTGACTGATTTTTTTGGCGATTAATCTCTTGCATGCTGTTAACAGTATCCAAAACTCGAATTTGGTGTCAGACGCTTTTTTCCAAATCGATTGAAACAAAAATTTGACATTAAACTAAACTTGTAATCGCAAACACACGTACTGAGTTTGATATATTTAAGTCACTGAGTTTTTGAGTTATCACATCTGCATGTTTCTGAAAGTGCCCCTTGTTAGATTTTGCTCAAAATTTGCCAGGCATCTATACTAAAGATATGAAATCATTGTTACCGAATTTTATCCATCTAGCTCTCTTCGTTTTATAGTTATCGTGTTAGCTTGTATTCATACGGCCGAACTTCTTCTGAACCGATTTTTCTTTGCTCAAAATTGGATAGAAATCAGCAATCTTGGTGTAAAGCACGATAAATCAAATTTCAAGTCTAGTTCAAACGTTTTTCAGTTATCTTTGTCATAGACATACAGACGGATTGACATTTTCCAAAGATGCGTTTTTCAAACTGAGATAGGTAAAAAACGTGGCTAATCTCGAGTTTAAATGTTTGACGATTACTATACATTCTCTGTATGTCGTCGGGAGAAAATAAAAACCATCATAATTGTTGAAAAATGTAGAGAGTGAGAGAGACGATTTAGGCATGAATTGAACTCGATAGATTTGTTTTGTGAAATGAAACATCTGTGCCTTTGTTCATTTATTTATTTTTTAAGCAAAAAGAAGAGAGATTTCGTATGTATGAGAGAAAGTGTTTGTGAGTGGTGTCTATAGGAACAAATGATATTTTCAAATATCACGATTATATTTGAAGCATGTATAATCGTGACAGCAGTTAAAGCATTTCTAAACAAACATTGAATTCAATTTAGTACTTTTTTATGTAATGTTTTTACCGTTTTGATTTATTTCGCTCGTATTTGCTCGTAGTATCGTTTCTGATAATCATAAGAAAAATATCAATAAGCTTGTTGCGTAACGATGAAACTCTATAAGAGGTAAGTTTCTCTGTTCTGAATTGGCAACAGATATAAGAGAGATTTTGAAAATATGGCAAAAGAGAAAATCGTTTAATATTTCTGCTGTGCTGTTTGTTTTAAATATATGTTTTCTTCAGCGTTGTCATCAATTAACAAAATTGCCTGCATTTATTTTCTAAGTCAATCCTAGTAGAAACGATAAAGCCACTAAATAAATAAAATTTGTTTTGGATGTCTAAGATAAGTAACTGAATTTTTGAGAAATGTATTTTTAAAAAGATGGTCAATTTTTCAGAAAAATTTAAAGAATTAGAATTAATATTTTTGCATTCTAAATTCGTTATTTTTAAGAATTTGTGAGAAAAGAACAAAAATATTTATGCTTAATTTAATTTAAATGCTTATGCTTATTCTTAATTTAAAACAAGAATTTTTTCATAGATTCATAATTAATTATCTTCCTAATGAGTTCAATGATTTTTTTTCACAAATCTATGACACAAAAAGGTCAAAATTTCGTCTTCATTACTGGATACTTACTGATTTTCAATAACATTGTCGTTTATGCTGCTTTAACGATTCTCGGTCTTGGTGACCATTTGATGACATGCTGACGAATCTGGCAACAAAAATTAAAAACCCATAAGAATTTTGAAGATATTTCCAACAAGACTCAAACCCCGATGTTTGTTTTAGAACATTCCATGCCTGTAGAGGAAATTCTATAAAATGGGAAGAACCGCAAGAATTGAGCGAAAGTCTCTTTTTAGAGTCTTGAAAAGCAATTCATTCTGAGAGCTTTGTACAATTGTGGTTGTTTTATAGTGATTTGCTGCTTATATGTTGTTGATTTTGGAAAGTATTGTTTTGAATCCGCTTTGTCTATGTTTTGTTATTGGTTTCCTATCTTTTATTGGGCTTTTTAGCATTTGAAGTATATAGCCACAGGATGGATTTTCTACGAAGAACGCTAGTTAAATAATAAACTATTTTATTTAAAAGCAAAAAAAAAAAAATCTTTACTTGCGTCCGAAAATTTCACATCGGTAACAAAGTACCTATTATTTGTTAGTACCTATCCATAAAAATGGCTTTCGAATATCAACATGACTCTAAATGAACCAATTATAAACCGATTTTAAGCACTAAATATTAATTCGGCAAGATTTAGTCTTTTTTTGAGGGAAATCACTTAAAAATAATTCTTTTCTTTCCCATGACCTATGCATCTTATAGAAGGAACTCTGTTTGTCTTATTCTTTTACGACTACTCTGTGGGAAATCAACGACATATATTATCTCTTTCTGATATGTTTATAAGCTCCAAGTCGTTCCCCCCCCCTATCATTCTCTAAATAGCTGTTTCATATAAATCTGTAAGTGCACATGCGAAAGATTTCATCAAACTTGAATTTAACCTTTTGCATTTGGATGTTTCCTCTTATTCACCATTTAAGACAATGCGTCATTTTGCCATTTTAATTATTTATTTTTTAATTGGATTGTTAGGAATACCTATAGGACAGTAATAAAAGGTAGATTAATTTTTGCAGGGAAATTCAACTTAAAAAAATTACGTGTATTTAAATTTTGGAGCAATAAAACCAGTCTTTGAATTAAGTGAATAATTATGCATCGAATAACTTTTCCCGAGAGCAAATAGTTAATCTTTAATCAGTAATCCACTTCTTATTTTAGAAACGATCTTAATGATTTGTTATTGTATTCAAAGAAATTCCATACCGGCCATTAGATTACTTCATCACAAAACCATGCAAGTGTTACTTTTTGTCTTCTTATAATTGCATTTAATTTCGGATTTATCGGTGATGCAGAGCATTTTCAAATCCCACATAACTTTTTTTTTGCTGCAGGTTTCTTTTTAAAGGAATTTTTCAATCCTGCCTCCATTTAAGTCAATTTTCAATTACATCGGATTCATTTTGTTTTTGATAAGTAGTTCATTGGTATGAGCAAATGTTTTTCATCATTTTTAAATTGTTAATGAGCTTTCTATTAGTGGTTGTCATTTAAATAAATTTTTCGAGAGTCCATTTATGTAAAGATTGATATTACCTTTTTATTGGTTATTAGATGCCTTTTTTGTGCTCAGCTAGTTCGTTGGAGATATTAATTATCTTTAATTTCATTTACATCATTTAGACATCACTTCATAATTATGTGAAATTAAAACATATGTTACTTTAATTATCTTGTATATGCACAGCTCATCGAGTTATAAAACCTTTAATGGATATCAGTTCCACGATATTGTTACGGATCACCGGGTTCTCTTGTACCGGGTGTACGGTGTGAAAACACAAGCAGCAGGTCTCAGTAGAAAATAACAACGGCGTTTATTAAACATAAAGACACAGAAGACGAATACAAAGACGGCAACTGTATATAGCCGAGATGTACACACAGGACAGCACACAGTAGCCCACAAGTAGTAATCGACCACAACACACAAAGCGGCCAGACAAAATTCAGCAGGAGAGGGGATCCTCGGAGCTTCGCTCTATGGTCTCTCCAAACGGCTGAAGTTCTCACTGTCTCCTCGCTTTAGTTGTATTCAACTACGGACTTACTACCACACAATTGGCTACTCCACACAGGACTCGATGTTGCTTCCACAATAGACAACAGGACTCGCCACACAGCCCAGTTCAGCAATAGCTTGGGCTCCACACAACGCTAGCACTCCGCCATTGCTTCGCTATCCTCTTGAAGACTTGTTACTTGTCTATGATCTGGTTCACTTGCAGCTTGAGACTGCAGTCCTTTTATAGTTCCCGGGAGGCGGGCCGACAACCTTCTAGGCCAATCAGGCGTATCTTGGTTCCTAATGGACGGATCGTTAAAATTCTGGAAGTTTCCAGCATTATCTATTTTGCCGCCAAAGTCGCCAACTTCGTCGCCAAATCGCCAAGCTCTGGGATTACTGGTTCGGTACCCGAGCAGCATCCACGACAGATGATTGTAAATCAGTCTTTCCGATGATAGTACCAACCGTGCTGGGAAGCAATTTTACAGGCGTGTAACAATTATAGCACTAATAAAAATGTAAATGGGTGGTATTTACTATCTTCTAAATTTTACTTTATTTTAACTGTATTTTTTTATTCGTCTCGTAAACTACTCAAATGTTAAACAGAATCTTCTTCTTTAACTTTCAATAATGAAAGAAAAATCATGTGATCAGATAGTTGATGAAACAATGAAAATGGTTTAAATTTCTAGGCAACAATGTAAATTATTGTTGGAAATTATGTAAAAAAATTTTTTTAGAATTCCTCAAAAATTCACACGATCAGTAAGTTAACATCATTGAAAGACAATTTTTTAGATTTTGAGATGGTGTAAAATTCATTTTTGTTTGTGACGTTTTCGGAAATTACCATGGAAAAATCCCAACATTCAGCTTAATTTTTAATTCATCAAAATTCCAGTTATTTCAATAAAATCGCTCAAAGATGCTTATTTCCACCCTCTAAGGTATGCATGTGCAAATTGGATAGTTGCACATCAAACAATCGAGCCTGAAGAGCTCCAAAACATCCCAAATATTCATCTTTATTATTATTGGAGATAAAATTCTACTAACAATAAAGCTAATAACTGGCATCTAAAATTATCATTCCAGTTTTTGTAAAATCGTCACCGTAAATTTTGGCGCTTTTCCAACGTTTTTGCTTTCTCTCTGTGTTGCACTCACTCCCTTGATCTGTATTTTCTTCTCTTAACATCTGTTTAATTATGTCTAATTAGGACTCAAAACAGTTAATACCTGGGAGAGAGAAAACGGTATGGAATAGAATCTTTTGGAGGGATTCATTACTGGTTATGTACCCCATCTTTCAATCCTTTTTTGCATTCCTTCCATGCTGCATTAATTAGGACGCAGAGGTGGTTCGAATTTTAGAGGAAGGAAAAGTTTGAATTGAATCACTGTGAGTTACATCCCATTGGTTACATCCCTCTAGAGTCATATCTTCCTCTTTGGAGGAAGAAACTATCTTTTCCTTCTTCTCTAGGAAATAATTTCAAACTTTCAGTGAAGGGGTGGGTGTGGGGCTAGAGGAGAAGACCAATGGTGGATGCGACACAACTGTATACTGGAAATTCAGCATCTCATCTTTTCCCTACCCTACGAATTGAGATTCAGAAAGACTCCAGACCATTAGAAGAAAGGACTCATAACTAGATCAGTTAAGGGATCTATTTAAATATATTCACTTACTCTGAGAAGAGACCAATTATATTCCAATGAAAGGACAATCTTTGACTTCTTATATTAGTGAAAACATTGAACACGAAATGACTTTTGTCCTTATCGATCGCTGATTACTGTTTGGAGGACGTTTTGATTAATTTATTGCCGAATAACTTTTTGCCAATGCTTTTCTGACAAAACATTTAGAGTTCAGAACATTTTATGCAATACCGTCCCATAAGCCAGAACATTCATCAGAAATTTCCAACATGTTTGAGATTATAATTCAATCATCATGCTGGATTTAGAGGCGTAACCGCATGGGAGCAAGGAAGATTTAAATGCTCCAGTCTTTGGGAGTTTTATGGTGAAAAAATATTATTGTGCTTGTGTCACTCTCTGAAGAAAAATATGTCGAAGGAGGGCCAAGTAAAATGCGAAATTAAAGCAAGCTCCGGGCGCCATTAGCTTTTGTTAAGATACTGAAGACAACATTAGAGGAGAGTGAAGAATTTTATTTTTCCCTAGATACTATTGATCCTCGCTACGTCATTGGTTGGATTATCTTTCTGCTTTTCATCTCTGAAATGGATCTAATTACTAATTTTCACTCAGTTTCCCGTGTTAGCCTTCCATTTGGAGGCCAATCATGCATTGTGGTTTGTACAGCTTGGGGCACAATTTGCCTTGGCCTTGTTGATGATACTAAATTTAATTATGTTAATTCTGATATTTTTAATTATGATAGTGACATAATCTTGAAACCGCCTGATAGAGATAAATATACTGCTTTAAAAAATGTTTGTTTGAATTACATTCCAAGAGCGAGGCTTCAAAAATTCGTACATTCTTACAAGGATTAGAGCTTGGAGATCAGAGGCCATCTCAAATGTTTAATACATAAAGGTTTTGGTTGGTGATACTGTCGGCAAACCATTATTAAATACCCACACAGCACCCAAACGATTTCATCTGCTTTGAATGAAGATTTGGATGGTTTGGTACACATTGCAGATGAAATTAGAGATTTGACAAACCATTCAAACATTAATACCGTTCAGAGTACACCTTCAATTTCAGATACTCGAGTTACTCAACTTGAACAGCAAATCACTCAGTTAACTACATGAGTTGGTGAGTTTACATGGTTTGCCAGACACGTTCGTCAAGTAAAAATAGGCAGTTTAACTATGGATGTAGCCGCTCTCGAGATCAGTTGAGGAGATATAAAGAACCTTCGAATGGCATCTGCTTTTATCAACAATTTTGGCAAATACGCAAGAAAAAATAATTACCTTACTTTTTCAACTTTAAAAGGAAACTATAGCACCTTGATCTTGTTTATCTACCATATGTTTGGCGCAGTATAGCCAAATATGGCTCTTGCGCCAAATCAAACCAACCAACCTTAAAAGGAAACTAAATGAGCGATCGTCCACTGGTTTTGGCCACGATTTCCAGGTAAGTCGAATCATCCTGACCGATAAAATTAGTAAATAGAATTTTTGGTGGATGGTGGGGCAGACGTGTCAGTTTTGCCGAAACATTATGCTTCGAAGGCCGATCCGCAAGAGAATTACTTCTTATGACCATTAATGGTTTGAAAATGCCGCCTTTTGATCGAAAGCATTTGATTCTAGACTTGAATTTGCGTCGAACCTTTACTTGGTCTTTCATAATTGCGAATGTTAACCAACCAATAATCGGCATTGACTTTTGAAACACTATAATCTTTTGCAGGTTGTTAAAAGTGGCTATTTGATTGATAACATAATTAAATTAACTAAGCAAGGCAAATACATAAACACTAATTCACTAACTACTGGTATATCAATATTGCTTGGTGAGTTAGAATTCTATTTAATTTTATCGCAGTTCCAGGAATTCACCAATCCATCTCAACCAACGAATAACAATAATCCCACCGAAATCCATCACTTTATTGAAAGAAATGGTCAACCAGTATTTTCGAGAACTCCGTCGCCTATCCCCCCGAGTTGCATTATTCTGCAGTCAAAAATATATATAAAACACAATCTTTTAATGTGTCTTCTAGTATTCAGGATGATAATAAAAATACAAATGCATTGTTTACGATAACATAGAAGCAATGCATTTTTAAATAACGGAAGTTGACATCATTGTTCAAATGGCTATTTTTAAGCTTGTATCAGCTTGAGGTGCTGTTTCTTATTTTGAGTCTTTTGTGAACTGATATTTATTGGAGAGAAACGTTTTCTGAATAAATAATGGATGTTCTATAATTTGCTTCCGTCTGCATTTTTTATGGTGCCATTTTCAGTTCTTTTCAATCAATGATTGGACCGCATGTGTTTACTTTTTGCCCTTCATTCTGATGTTCAAAATCTATCTAATGGAACAACTAAACAAATGTCATATTGGATGTCAAACATAAATTAATTATGAAAGGCAGAATGAAAAAATGATGAATGATGTAGAGACTTCCACTGCTGAAAATATGTAGGATCTTGAGGCGGTGCGCGAATGCGCTAGGATAGAACCTGGGACCTTTCGGT
>JAPMOR010062154.1:295797-324711 GCA_026543865.1 Argiope aurantia | reverse complement strand
CGTTCCAGTAGAAGAGTTGTTAACTGGCTTATATGCTATTCACCACAATCTCAACGAGGAAGAAATTCATTCGGATCTTACAACTGACGAAGCTGCAAACCTACGTTAGCCACAATCACCTGCTACAGCAGTAACCATAAACCAATTCACAAATCGCTTCTTTGAGTACTTCAAGTTCGAAGATCTTTTGGTTCATCTTGAAAAAAAAAAATCATATTCTTCAATTTCAATTAAATTCAGCTACGAAAATCTCCTCGAAGTTTCTTCAATAGCGATTTGTAATCATTTCAAATACTCCGATTATTTCCGGACAAAGAAAAAGACATTTTTCGACTATACAGCTACGAAATCACAACGAAGAGTAGCTTCTAAAAAGTATTTCATCTCATCTTATTTCAAATCTTCTGCTTATTCTAATCCAAAAACAAAAGATATATTTTTGGCTATCAAAGAAGGCTATCGTTCTACAATAGTGGCTTATAAAAACACTAACTGTTCATCATCTTAAATGCTCTGATATTCTGATGCAAAGACAAAAGACATTTTTTCAACATTAACTAAATGCAACTATAAAAATCCCAGCGAACTTTCTGAAATATTGACTTGAAAATATATCTGAACTTCATTTGAAATCATGTGCAGTTGCCGACTTCAGATATTCTGAAACATTAACTTAATACTTCTATGAAATTCCCACCTAACCTTCGGCAATATATTCGCTTATCTATTTATTTTTTGAAATCCTCTTCTGTGCTTTACAAACCAAACCTCCAGAATCGGAGATGAAGCAAAAAGTGATCAAAGAACGAAATCATGGGCAATCTACTTGCATATAGTGTGCTTTTTGTATTTATTCATGCACTATATTCACACTGTGAACCTTTTTTATTGCTTGTGAATATTTGCATTATTTTTTCCCGATCATGGACGTTTCTACACCCGAATTCGACTAAATGACCTCATGAGGTCACCAAACTTGTGACGTTACGCATTTCTTTATGGAATGAACTTCATGGAAATTTCAAGAGACATTATTGAAGACTCAAATTGCCGATAACTTGACTGAATATCTTGATTTGAACATTTAAATCCTGGAAACCACCCCGTTTTCAGCTTTATCAATAGCAGTTAATCTGAATGTAATCTAATATACTAATTATCTTAATCTAATAGCAGTTAATAATATTAATTAACTAATCTTGTTCTGATCCACCAATCCTCAAAATAAAATTCTCTCTCTTATTGTGCTTATTTTCCTTGATTGCAGAATTAATGACACTCTTCAAACTACGAACGTGGCCGCGGTGGCAAGACCTCGGCTTTGGAACCGGAGGGCTTCAGGTTCATGGTCCGTTTCCACCGAAGAACCACCGTGTAAGTGAATCTGGTGGACTTGAAATCCGTCCGGGCCAAACGTTCTCCCGTTGGTGTGGTGTAAAAGTTTGCAGAGTGAAGTGCCAACTCAGTTGTCGTCCTTGTCATTTGATCGCGGTTCAAAATTACAAGGTCTTTCCCAAAATAGCCCCTAATGTTGCTTTAAAACGGGATGTTAATGTAATTAAACTAAACTTTTACATGACGTATCGATAATTAAAACGTATTTTATTTTATCCTTAATCGGAGCTTTTGGGAGAAAATTATGCTTTAGAATGTTTTTCTACTTTTTTCATAATGAAAGCATATTATATACATATTTATGCTTTCAAATTATTATTTTACTAGTAGATATTTTCTATAATTTGATTAAATAAATACAACACATCAGTAAAAATATTATGTCTCGTAGGCACACAATTCATTAACCAATATAAGTAAAGAAATAATTCATAAAAATAGAATAGTTCTGATTCAGAATATCACTTTGTTCTCAATAAATTTTTCAGTTAAGTGCACAAAAAAAATTATTATGTGCAATAGTTTAAAATAATCTATCTTATTCATTCTCATCACATTCAATAGTTTTAATGTGCTTTTATCCCTACATTAACTAAACAAATTGAAAAAAAAAGCAACAGATATTTTCTATTTAAACATAAATGTATTCAATATAATGCCCACAAACATCGGCTTGATAATGCTTTGACATTAGTAATTTAACGGGAAATGTATCTCTGTGTTCTAAGCCCATTTTGCTTAACTGATTGCAAATGACCATGATATTTTCTTCAAATGTTTCTGTTCATTTTACAACTATAAACTAGCAATCTTTGATGTACTCATTCAGAAAAATTTATGAAGCCCCAGAAATACAAAAACATTGGCGTGTACTTTTATAAATACAAATCTTCAAGATTAATGAAGTGAAGGAAGCATTGATTATCAAGAAAGATAAATTAAATATATACAGGTATGAACCCCATCTCTCATCAAAGATGTAATTTTCATGATCAGTATCTATGCTCTCAAATTTTGTATCTAAGGATATTATTTTCACATTTTAATTCATGATTACAGAAAAAAAAAGTTCGATAATACTAAATAATCTGTATTTTTTAAATTATACTTTTCATTCATCGGACATCTTTTATTTCAAGGCAAAGTTGTTTTATTTTGAAGGCTTAAGTTTTTAAATAAACATACATAAGCATATGCAAAAAAAATCACAATTTTATTTCACAATAAAAAAATATCACATTAATATCACATAAAACACATCTTTCGTTTTTAGAAAACTCTATCTTTGTAAAGCTCATTATTGGCAGCAGCATGCGAGTGAGATGGCCCTGCACCTTGATATTGCACATCATCCTTATTCCTCAAACAATATTCAAACATAGACCGAGTATAAGGTTTCAGCATCGTTGTTAGGTCATACGGAAGTGGATCTGTCCAGAAAAAATCATGATTCAGGGCTGTATCGGCATCAATCCTTGCAGCAGGATCAATAGTTAATAACTTATCAAGTAAATCAAACGCATAAGGGTCTTTCACATAATTCTGAAAGTATACAAAGTAAAATATTAACAATGCTATATTGTAAATAAATGCAGTCATGATTAAAAAGCCATTAATCAATTTATTTTAGTTTTGAAAGATTAAAAATAAATCCTACCAGTAGTTTTCAAGTATTATTACCAGTAAGTACGAGGTATGATCATTGGAAAGAAATGCAATGATCTTTGCCAGTAAGAATATCAAAGAAAATGATGAAGTGAAAGATGAAGTTGGCAATCTTTTAAACAGCTCAAAGAGGAGATTTTGCATTTTAGAAGTGAAACTGAAATCCAAACTTAGTAGCAGTTGAAGTTACAACTATTAGACCCCAAGTTGTATGCAGAACTTTCATAACTCAGAAGTATGTTTTAATTTTCAATTTTAGGAGATGGGGGAGGGGGATTTAAAAAAGTAGATAACTGAATTCATTATATATTTAAAATACAAGAATGTATATTATCAAGACATCAAAATATAGTATCATCCAAACACAATAGCAATGAAAGGTAGAACCTTGCCTTCAATGAACCAAAACCCGTCCTTAATTACATTTAAAAAACTGAATAAATGGAAAGGAAAATCCTTTGGCTAAGTAACCTTTTTAAAGTGGGCATAGAATGAAAAATAACATCATATATTATAACAATATTTAATATAAAATTAGCCCTGCTGCATTTATCCATAAATATAAAGGATGTTTTGAAAAATAAAAATAATTCAAAAAAATTTTTAGACAGAATAATGTTCTTATTGCTTTTTTCAAATTATATAGTCAACAAAAGGCAAATTTTTAGAACAGACTGACAAATAAAATTATATTTAAATGAAATTATTTGAATCTCACAGTAATACAAGTAAATAATGACAATAATACAAGTAAATAGTATATATTTTATTCCTTTACAATAATTTATAAACTAATGAAAAAAATCCATAACATACACAAAACAAGTAAAGTTCTGTTTCTGTTAAGAAGCTAATATTTGAATACATTATTTAAATTTCACAATTATTTTTAAGTTGAAACATGTTTGGCCTATGTTTTACCTTTAGATGATCTTTAAGCATGCGCTTTTGCCCTTTGGGAAGCTTCAATTTCATCCACAAATCTAGTTTTTCACAACCTGGAAATGTTTCAGGAGTAATAGAGCCACAAAAATAGCTGATCAACATTAGTTGATGCTGTTCTGTTTCACCCTGAAAAGAAAATATGCCTTATATCAACAAGATGCAATATCATTAATGGAATGCAATATTTTGGAGATAGTGTTTCATTAATATCATTTAAATATATCAATTATTGGTAGGTGTGGCAATTAAAGTTAATGAACACTTCTTTTCCCTTTTGAAACCATTATATGACAAGTGCATACTTGAGTTGGCATTCCCTCCATAACAATTTGGCCTTAATGGCTTTCAAGAGCCACAGACCCACTTACACAATGGTTCATCTATGGAATCAGGTTTCGAACCTAGAATCCTTTAGCACCAAAGCCAAATTATCCCCAGGCCATTGAAGGTAATTAGGCTTTGAGAATAGCTTTATTTTCTTGAGTAATCAAGAAAATTAAATCATGCAAATGAGACTCAATTTACAGTGCAACACACACATACACAGTGAGTTACATAAAAAATGATGTAGGTTTGGTTAGATGTAGACCTTCTGATCTCATAATTTGTTGTTGACAAAATAATTAAACATATATAGGGAAAAGAGAAAGATGAAGCAAGACAGCAGAAGATGGCACATCGATAAAAAAAATTATATAAAAATAGACTTTCATAAAATTTATCTACCAATGTTCACTGTTGTTAATAAATAATACAGAAAAACTTCATTATGCACATAGTGATTTTTAAAATTTCAGACTCAATCTTGTAAGAAAAACATTCAAATTTATGCACTACAACATTTAAAAAAGAGTTTTCATAAGGTAATATGTCAAATAATTTTTAAATGTTTTAATTTTAAATATTTCAATATCATTCATTTAAGTGTGGCTGATAGATTGAGAAACATGATTAATGGACTTGGCAAGATTATAGTATCTTTTATTTTGTAGTGTCCTCATTAGAAATTATATATATAACTAAAAAGAGAAAAGAACACTTCTTTAAAATTGGCAAAGTTTTGATAGGACAGATTATTTCATAATTGAATAGAAACTAATTACTTGATTCAAGTTAAAGCCGTTGTTTTTTAAAAATAAATATTCTACCAGTATTCAAATTTATTCTCCTTCTGTTCTGTTGGAAAATTAAAATGAACTTATTCATATTTAAAAAGATATATAAAAAATTAAGGACTTTTTTTAGCACACCTGCATAATTGGAGTTCTAGTCCACATTTCTGCCATGATGCAGCCACTGCCCCACATATCAACAGGAGGTCCATAATTTCGATCACCTAGAAGAAGTTCTGGAGGCCTGTACCACAAAGTGACAACTCTGTTGGTAAATGTGTTCCTTTTCCTAAAAGAACTGAAAGCTCTTGCCAAACCAAAATCAGCTATTTTAAGTTTTCCTTCTTTTGTAATAAGAATGTTAGAAGCTTTCATATCTCTATAAATAAAAGAATAAGTTAAATTTAAACACACCAACAAATGAAATGAAACATGATGATGGAAAAAAAAATGCTGAAAAAACTTGAAATAGATGTATTTAACTTTTTTAAAAAAAGTATTTTTAACTGCTAGATATACCATATGCATTTAATATAGAAAATTTAATTTTCATTTAATGAAGTTGTAAATATAATAGAGGCTTTCTTTAACTAACTGAAATTTTAAAATGCACATAAATTCTTCATTTCATGGAATTGTTTAATGCATAGAATTCGAATGATTTTAGCTTACTTATTAACTCTTTTTATTAAACCCTTCAACTCTGACATTTGTTTACAAACATTTAAATTTTTCTCTAGACCAAAATACAGTACTAATTCTTTTTGAGGGGAAATATTCTCATCTTACTTTGATTTAAACTACAAACACTTACATATTACTAGAAATTGAAATTGGAGAAAAATGACATCTTGTAATGTCAACCTAAAGAAACATCTTTAGCTAACTTAAAATTAAACAAGTATGTATAGAAATTTTAAAACATTACCCTTTTCTACAAAAAACATTTGATAAGTATACAGTTAACAAATTCTTTAATTATTGATGTAACTAAAACAAATACAAATGATGTTGCTGACTTAATTAAGAAACATTCATAAGAGTATAAATATAAAATAGCAATTTTTATAGGGTGTGTGAGCAAAGCCCCAAACTGAAAAGTTCAATTTGAGAAAAAAGAATAGAAAATTATCATAACAGAGAACAACTTACCTGTGAATAATTTTATTACTGTGTAGGAAATATAAACCATTAAGCATTTGCTTCAAAACCATTTTAATTTCTCCTAGTGTAAATTTCACATTCCGATTGCCAAGTAAACCAGCCAAATCATGCTCGCAAAAATCGAAGACAAGGAAAAACTTCACCTCAAAGTTTTCATTAGATTTTGCTGCAGGAAATTAAAAATAAGAGGAATAAAATCTAATATAAAATTTAAGATAAATTTATTCTTAAATATAGATGTCTCCAAAAGGGTAACATACAAGCAATTGCTTTTAAAGAATATCCTTAAAAATATTTTAATAATTTTTTTAAATATAAGCAATATTTCCATTTGTCACTTATTTATTGTAAAACACATAACTTTATGAATATTTCATCAAGTAACCAATAGCAAATTCAATTATATACATACATAGTATATGCAATAATCTCTTAATCCAATTTAAATCCTACTTAATTTTTTAAAATTTTTTATCTTAATTTCATTTAAAATATTCTCTTATTCCCTGATCCAATTCATACTTTTTACTTAATTAACTCTGCATGCTCTCCATAAAACTGCTGGTGTCAGCATTTTCTCCTGCTCCGAGAAAAGGGATAAAAATCCTTAATGCTTAGAACACCTTTTAAGTTTTAAAATTTAAAAGTTTGTTCTATCAGGCCAACAATTGCTAAAACATGTTTACATATATATTTTATTAGAAAATAATAACTAACAAGTGTTTGTCTTTCCTTACACGTAATATTTGATTAATATTTTTTTTCCCAAGCTATTCCTTAACTTTAGTCCAATGGGTATTTCTTCAGAAAAATTTTAAGTACATTTTTTTATCAACAAAAACCTTATTGACATTTTAAATAACTAAAGTTTCCAGAATTTTGCTGAATGCTTTACCCTTTTTTTGGGGGGGGGGAGGGAAAGGGGAGGAGAAATTGTAGTTTCGTGTTATAGTCAGGGGTTAAAAACCATACATATTAAATAGAAGGAAAAAAAATATGGCTTAAGATTTAATTACTCAAAAAAATTCAGTAATTTACTTCTAACTGAAAGTTTAATGATTTTCCAAAAAATTCCCTCTGAAAGATGATACATACAGATGAATAAGTTATCTAAATAGAGATTTTATACAAAAGTATCCATTCACGCACCCACCCATCCATCCAAAAAAAGCTTAAAATTTTTTTTCAAGAAAAATTCTAATGTAGTATATATATTTTACTATATAGGAAGCAAAGACTGTAAATCAATTAACCCTTTAATACACAATGAACTGCCTAAACACTGCCTCAAATTAAAGTATTTACTAACCTATAATGAATTTAAAAGATAAAAAATTACTAATACATGCTGTAGTAAATCAGGTGTCCTTTTTTCTTCCCTTTTCACGGAAAAATAATGCTAAATGTGCCTCCAACAAGATAAATTACATAATTAGAAAGTTATAGATCAGGACTTTAGACTACATCTTTTCTATCAATATAGTTCTCTGCAAAATTCAAGACATGTGAATGTTTTGCTAATCCATTTGATATATTTTTAGTAGACAAGTTTAATCAATACAGTTGAGCATTATTTGCCCACTACCATAACTAATACATAATACCAACATAATGCACATACTGAAGTTTATCAAGACATTTCTGATCATTTAAAGTGCCATCAATAAAGTACAATAAGGTCAATAAATATAATTCAATAAGGTCTTTCACAGATTCCATCTATCACACTGATGATGAAAATCAAATTCTACAGAGAATTTATCTGTAAGGGCACTAGACTAACCATGGTATTTTGTAAAATAATTTAAAGCCTCTATATCTCTGTTTAATTATATTAACGTCCCATTTGGATGTAATATGAAGCCTGTTTTGGGAATAACTCACTTTTTGAAATTGCACTACAAAGAATATATACTCACATTTTTCTCGACATATTTCAATAAGGTTAACAACATTTGCATGCTTCAGTTGTTGAAGAATTTTTATTTCTCTTATGGCTGTGATGGGGAACTACAGAAGACAGAAAAATCATTTGTTAAAAGTTATCATATCAGTATTATTCTCTAAAAGTAATTAATAATACAATTTCATAATATATTGATGAGTTGAATATTTATTTAAATGCTACAAAAATATTCATCCGCTCACAATCACCCTCATTCATTTTGAAATATCTGCCATGGACAAAATTTTTCTGCCCCACCAAATGTAAGCAAACTTTTTATTTAGTTATTTATTGGAAAATCTTAATTCAACGTTTCAAATTAAATACTTTTTAATCATTTTTAATCATTAATCTTAAAGTATAAGAGAGTCCCCCCCCCCCCACTAATGCTTCCTCAATCCAAAAATCATACACAAAGTTAAGAGGTTTGTATCAAACTTTAAAGTTAACACAAAGAGAAAGTGCTCTGACTAGTTTAGTCAGATAAACTATAAAAAAAAAAAAAAAAAAAAAAATGCAATTTTTAAGAAAACCCCTATTTTTGCATTATTAGTGAATATATGATAAATTATATGCAAAATTTCTCTGATATTTTGAAATATGGAATTGCAAAATTTTGTAGCTGGTAACAATGTTATGATATAGGTATATTCTCATATTATGTTGGCTCTAATACTTTTGGGATTATGCAGTCCAATTTGCAGTAAATTGCAACAGCAAAATATTTCAATGAAGAAAACTATTTCAATCTTCATAGATAATCTGTTTATCTTTCTGACATTCCAGCTAGCCTGGATGTCAATTTCATTGAAAATGTTTGCAATTATCTGAGCAGTAATGACAAATAAATTTTAACCTACAACAGTTCTCCAACTCAACTGCTAACTGAAATAAAACTGCTTTAACCAATATCCATGTAAAGTTATTAATTTTATCAAAAACAAGGAGAATTTCTTTCCGAGGATAAAAACTGAAGCATTTTCCAAAAATGATCATGATTTGGATAATCTTAAACACTATTTAAAGCTCTTCTTCAATAGTAATTTATTTATTTCTATGAATATATAAAACAGCAAACTAATTCTAAGTTTTCAAAAATAATGCAAATCCTTCAAAAAAAAATCTACTACACAACTGATATATTTCATAAAGAAAAAAGAATCAAAAATCAAAATACAAGAATAAAAAGAGAAACCTTGTATTTCTTATGACAATTAAGACAAAAACATATAAATCACTGTATAAGAATGAAAAGAAAATCGCAGAAAGAATTATCAGTGGTAATTGCTAATCTAGAAGGGATATATTACAATAATGTTAAAATAGTGTATTTTTTCAACATATTAACTGACAAATAAAACTAAATAAAAATTGCTATCTCCTCAAAAGCCTTAGTTATATAGTTTGAAGAATTTTAGATTAATTAAATAAAAAATTTGTACAAAAAATATATATTATATATATTTGGCCATTATATATATAAAAATGGGCATACTTTGAAAATACATTAAAAAAAGAAAGAAAACTGACAATTACTTGCATGGATTTACAATTACATATTGACTTTTTGATCTTTCTGAAAACTATTCTTTTTTAAAAAATAAGAAATGTATCTTACTCCTTCTTTTTCATTTTCCATCATTATTCTTTTCAGGGCAACAGTTTTTCTTGATGTACGATGGCGAGCTTTGAAAACTTCTCTGTATTTAGATACAGAAATATATATATATATATAAATTGAAACAAAGATAAATAAAAAAAAATTATAATTGAAAGTAATACAAAATCAATAATTGACCCCCCCAAAAAAAACCAACAACATTGTAAAAAACATACTGACCAAGTTTTCCGAGTGTTATTATCAGCTACAATTACTTAAATCTTTTGTATTTTACATTATAAAATTTGCAGCATATTGCCATAGCTAATAAATTATTATTAATTATATTGTTTTCAAATTACTCTTGAGAATAAAGACCCAAATAAGAATTATTACAGATTAACCATCCATATTTCTATATAACATGATCATTGATGTATCATTGAATATTAAATAATAAATAAATCATTAATTAAATGGATGCTATCTTTCTTCAAAAGTTTGAAAATGCTACAAATGATATTATATATATATATTCAAGATATTTACATAAAGTTCAAAACTCTTTTTCAAATTGTCTAACAATCAACTGTCAAGGAAATGTTAAACTTTCATACCTTAAATGAACTCATTAGTTCAAACTTTCTATTACTTGTTTTTTTTAAAGCCATTCAAATTTATAGCATATATATTATATATATATATGACTGAATTAGTATAAAAAATAAAGGCCATTTCAGTATTCAGAGCAATAAAATCATAGCATTTACAATAGAATTATCCAAAAAAATTTCATAATTTTGCTTTTTTTTTTTTTTGGAATTGGAAATCATACTTTAATGCAGGTACATAATTAAAATCACTCCGAAATGAACAACAGTCTTTCAAAATTTAATTATGATCTGAAAGAATGTAAATGCTGTTTGGTAAATATTAAATTTAATCAATGAATTTGTTATAAATGCATATATACATATTTAAATTATTCTAAAATATTAAAAGTATTTTACTTTTACTCGTCTAAAAATTTACACAACCAGAATCTAGCTAAGTCATTCAAGCATACTCTCATTTTAAGAGCTGCCATCAACAGAAGTAAATTAAAGAATATGTTCTATATTACGAATAAATATTTATGTCATGGATATTTTTTTAAAGTCATAAAATTCTTATTTTTATTTTGTTTAAAATGATTTGAAGAAACTCTTATGAAATAAAAATGTTTCCATTAAAAGCCGATAATGTTTTGAAAATGCTGAAGCAATATTTTCTCATTTGTTGTTGTTTAAGGTGGAAATCAAATACTGTCCAATTAAAAAAAATGCTGAACAAAACTGCAACGCACGAGTATAATATTTTATGGATGAGTTATCATTGTCTCTAGCAAAAAATTATTTGCTCAAATGTGGTGATTAAAATGATCAATTACAGCTTGTTGCATGGATGATCCCTTATTTTCATGCTGGTAGTAATACATAATAAATTGTCAAGTCATATTCATTTGTAGGATAATGTTCAATCAGAAGAACATAATAACTAATGTCAATCTTCGCAGGGTATTCATACCATAAAATAAACTTTTTCTGAAATTGGGTAATAGCAAAACAGAAATAAAAGTATTTTCCTTCTACAAAGTGTTTGTGGAAGGGGGGAGGGAGAGATGTATCTTAGGATCAAATCCCAAAGACACTTTTTCCAGATGCAACACTACATTGACAATCGATAACAAGGACAAAATTAAATTTATCAAAATGCAATAACAAAATACAGAGGCAAGATATATTCCAAAATTTTTTAGCACTTTACTTTATATCCAGTAATATATGGTACTTTTTATAACACAACTTGCATAAACAATCCGATTCATATGCTTCCATAGACTAATGATAATGAGGAAAATAAAATCAGATCATGTTTCCTTCCCTTTCAGCTAAAAATGCTTTCAAGTTTCATTCTAGCAGTGTCTTCCACTTACATTTCTATTGCATAATATTTTGCTCATTCATAAAAAATTTGTTCAGGATGTTGAAAAAAGATGCAGTTACATAAAAGTTGGATTATTAATTTTCAATACCATATTTTAAAGGAATTTTTTTAAATTTAAATTTTGCTTGTCATTTATTGGCAATTCCTTCCCCTAGCTACCACCAATTTCTCAATGCAATGATTGAATAGTAAAATTGCTCAGAAAATATGACAATATATGCGTAATATAGATTCAAATAGACAATTAAAATGAATAAAAAATTTGTATCCATTTTTAGTGGCTCACCAAGTGGAAGATTTTGCAATGTTTAAGATTATATTGGTAATTTTCATAACTAGAATAAAAACAAAAGCATCTGTTAATAGAAAATTTTATACTCTTTAATTTCATATTTAATATGAATTTTTAAAAGTTGAAGTTCAAATAGTTATGAATTCTTAAATTATTTCTAAAAACTTAAAATGGGGTGAAATTAAAGATGGCAATGTGCACTTCCCTCCCCCCTAGTACTAAGGATCTTCCATATGATCAGCAGGTGTATAATTTCAATATTGTCAATTTAATGGCTTTTTCAAAATCCTTTTGTCGAGTAGATTGTTAATAATAATGAATTAATTCAATAGATAAGACTAATTTCCAGACAACAACCTACTTTCGGCAAGATTGAATTCAAATAACCACTGTCAGGCATGGGAAATAAATCGTCCCAGCAGCACTCCCTTGTACACGAGAAATAAACTGTCCCAGCAGCACTCCCTCGAGCATGAGAAATAAATCGTCCCAGCAACACTCCCTTGTGCTCCTGTTGAAAACCCATTAAATGTTACTTGACAACATTCTCCAATGGTGTTGTCTAATTTTTGATATCAGAATCAGTCCAAAAAGGTACCTTCCTGAAATGAGATATGCTATTAAAGAATGAAGTCCCAAAGTCTCTGGTTAAGTTAATTTATGAAAGATTTCTTAAAATACAAAAGTATTACCATAACTTGAACTGTCAGATTATTCAAAGCTTATGTTATAGAATGGCAAAGTAAAACCTGAAAAATTATTGGGCTGCCATCATTAAAAAATACTGGCCTTTTCACCATCGTTTGAAAAAGAAATTCCAAATAGTGAACATTATATATAGTTTTTTGAAAGAAAAAAAAATTAATTTTTTTTATATCTTGAAAGTTAAATTTAACTTAATGTATCATTCTTGTGTTTCATGATATTTGACAGTAAATAATTTCATTAAAATAGCTACTCAACACTTTCTTACCTTCATTGAGCAACAGAAAGGAAATCCAACATATTTCATTAAAATTTGAAATAATTTTATGTATTGAAGTATGAATTATGTTTTATTTAATGAATTATTGCATTTATAATTTCATTAAATAAAACCTATAATTCTAATCTGTCTTCATTTTAATTTCTAAGCAATGTAGTGTTCATTATTATTATTAGCAATCCAGTTTTGTTAATAATAATAATAATTACTAAATAACTAAGCATCAGAATTATTCAAGATAAAAGAGTAATAAAAAAATTCTTATACATTATATATATTATATACAGGAATTATTATTTTAAATGCATATTCATAAATTAGATTTTTATAGTTTTTAGTTCCTTGTATTTTCATTAATAAAACAAAAATCTTGTTTTCCTAAAAATTTCGTTAAGAAAAATATGCCTTAATTTCCAGGTTTTGGCATTGAAATATTACATTTTCTTAGTAAAATTTCTAAACTAGAACTTTAGAAATTCCTTTCTAATAAATCAACACTTTTGGATTTATTTATATAAAGAAGTGCTTGCTTGTGTCTCTATATCTCATTTCCAGATACTGTTTAATGTTTTGTGATAATTTAAACATTTGAATTTTAAACCTGAATGCTAATTTAAATTTCTGTTAAAAATATTTTTAAAGTTCAATAATTCAGAAGACTTTTTTCAGCATCTGAATTTATAATACTAAGTTCTGCACCTGAATTTATAATACTAAGAAGTTTCACATATTTGAAGATAAATTTACTTATCACAGACTGCAATTCTTTAAGAGTAGAAGGAAGAAAATACCATTTTACTGATATTAATATTTCTATATTTTTAAAATAATCAGGAGGAAAACCCAGTTTCTCAGTTATAACCATTGACCCATTTTGGTTTTATAAGAAAGCTCATGATATCTAGATACATTATCAGTGATCTCCAGATGCATAGTGCTCATTTTTTTAGAGAAATATTAAAAGCATTTTATTTTCTCTATGGAGGGACAAATACAGCAAACTCTTCAGTCTCAACCACAGAACCAACATTGCCAAGTTTTATTTAATATGAAAGGGACAACTATGTTGATTTAATCAGTTTTATTTGCCAATATATTTAAAATAATTGAAAAACTAAAGAACCAAAAACCCAGTTCCAATCACTGGGCTGATTTTGCCAATTTTTGCTTCATATGCAAGATTATAATCTATAGATACATCATTAAAAGTCATCTACCAAATAGCAGCTACTTTCAAAAGAAATCTCAAAAACATTATTTGACTACACAAGGGTAAAAAACCTTAACATATAACTTCAGCCTATACTACTATACCAATTTTTATTTCATATGAAAGTTTATGACCTCCAAATGTCATATATAATTTTCTCACCCCATCACCTACAATTTTTCAGAAATATTACAAAATAGATCTTTTATGGAGTTCCTAGAATAAACATTTGGAATTTTAACAATTTGATTCACCAATATAATTAAAATAAAGGAAATTTAATATTCTGACCGCTATTATCAATTCAATTTTTATTTCATACAGAAGCTCAGGATGTTTAGTTATGACATCAATGGCTGCTTTTACCCCAACCTCCATATTTCAGAGAAATCTGGAGAACATTATTTTATAACACATTCTCTATTGTGAAAAAACTCAACTTTAACCATAACACATTTCATCAGTTTTTATTTTATATGAAAACTTATGATTTCTAGATGATCATCAATAATTACCAATTCTCACTACCCTCTATTTTTATTATATTAAAAAGTGAAATTTAGAGAGCCCATGGCCTCAATAACTTACAACAGTTTAGTCAATTTTATTCACCATTTTCAAACATAATATACTTTATATTTATTATGCAAATATAAAGTAAGAACTTTCTTTTCTTCAGAAGAAAAAAAAGATATAGAAAAAAGTTGATTGACATGATTGTCATAACATTATTAATATGGTGGATGAACAACAGGTTCCGAGGGATTGTTAGTTTTACTTCTTTTGATCTGTATGAATTATTGAATAAAGTGTAGAAGTTATTAATTCAATTTCCAACACCTAAAATAATTGATAAAAATTTCATTTTCTTTCATATAACAAATTTTAGCTTTTCTAATAATGTATAAAGTATTCATATATGCAAGATCAGATATAATTCACAGCATCTTAATTATCAAAAAAGCTAATCAAACTACCTAATAAAAATATAAAATAACAATTAACCTTAATTTGTCTTTGACCCATAATTTAATAAATAAAGCATATACAATAATAATTTTCAAATATTTAAAAAAAAAGTTCAAAATATTTGTCAGCTAAAATTGCCCTACATACACAAGACTTGCATATATATATAACATTATTTGTTGTGAAGCAGAATTCAGTTTGAAGACAGTGAAGAGACTTGCTATTTCGTGACGTTTTATTTCATTTTTAAGAAGCAGGCATGTGTACAAGCGATGAGCACACAAAACGACACAGAAAAAGAATGAGGAAAAAGCTCTTGGACATTTTATCCCTGGTCTTATATAACCTATGATTTTGATAGGGAAAACATTTCTTCATAGCGCTAATATATTACGAGATTTCGATAGGGATTTTCGTTACACGCGCGAAGGCAGGGGAAACACAGGGAGATTTTAAAAAAGAATTTGCCTCATCAGCGGTATTTTGTCTCTTCACGAGGTGTGTGGGAAAGTTAGACCTTTAGCCGATTCAGCAATTTGACAAAGCTTCTCTTGAATTAATTAAGTAGAGACAGTGGAATTGGATCACAAAATAAGAGAATATTTTAGAATAAAGTTACTATGGGCTAAATTAAGATAAAATCTTGAAAATTAATTAAATTGAAATTAGAGTTAAAATATCATTACATATATATATAATGCAGAAATTAGTACTTTCACTTAATATGAAGGGATATTTAATCCTGTACTGAGAGATTAATAGTCAATCCCAAACAGGCAGATGAATTGTTAAAAACAAACAATGATACACAAATCTAACAGTCAATAAAGTTCAAAAGATTTAATTGGTGCTTCTGTCAATAAAGCAGACTCAATGCATGTAAGAGTTATAACTCAAATGTTTTCAAAAGCATTGAAGTGTTTCCGATGAGCAGGATATAACTAAAATATTCGCACATAAAATAAACTAAGAAATTAGTAATTTCTTAGCAGTTGAATAAAACTATTGTGTTAGACTTAACATTTATTTTTAAATATGGCATTCAGAGAAAAATTCTTTTATAAATGTGGTTTTATTAAATTCATAATTGGAGAAAATTAAAATTTATGAAATTCAACTGAATCCCTAGAACCTTATTCAAAATTTCTAAAATAGTTATTTTTGGTAATCTAAAATTCCTAAAATAACTATTATTTAGCCTCTTAAATTATTCACTTTACATTAATTTTTTTTTAACATTCTGTAGTATCCAAATCAAGAAATTTTAAAATAATGCTCATATAGAGACATCTGTGTGCAAAAGATTAATATTTAACACTTCATACTCATGTAACTAATTCAGTAATTCTAACCACTTATAAGATAGTAGCACAAAGGGATAAAATACAATAAGTAACTCTTTCATAAATGGCAAATACTTTTATAATCATAATAAATGGTTAAAAGAAATTACCCAAAGGTTCCTTGACCAATTTTGGCTAATTTTTCATACTTTTCAACATTTTCACAAAAAGGAAAACAATTGTCTCCCATTTTTTCCATCAACTTCTTCAAAGCATTTTTGTCTCTATGATAAAATAAACATACATTAAATACTTAAGTTCAATTTATAAAAATATAGTCAGAAATTAAAAAAAAAAGACAAAATAAGATCTAATTAACAAAACAAGCAAGTTCAGTCAAATTTGCACATAGAAATTGAAACTAAAACTAATATTTGATTTACTCTAATTATTATTTCTCAAGTAGTTCAAAATTTTGAAGCATATCAAGATAAATTGCTTTGAAAATGATCATCATACTTTTGAAAGAATTTAATGGTAAATTATACCCCCCCCCCATTTAGTTTTTGTTTGAAATTCTGCATAACTGAAAACAGCCACACACCATCCAAAATTAAACACAGCAAGCAGCATTAATGTATACTAAAAATTCTCCATGCTCTAATAGTTTGTTTAATTTTATCTGCAAAATCTTCTTAGTGCTTGACTTTTATTGTTTGACAACAGAGTCTAAAACCCTCCGAGCTTTTGCTCATGTGTCAGGATGGGTTTAATTTGTCAAAATAGGGGCAAGAGGAAAGGTGAAAGAAGGGGATGTTTACATTTAACAATAAAATAAACTCAGAATATTCACAGACTGAATGAAAATAATATTAAAAGAAGTGAGGAAGAAGAAGTAAAGAAGTAATATTAAAAGAAGTGAGGTGGGGGGGGAGGATAAAGCCCTCTTTAATATTTGTAAAATTATTCCTCTATATCCTTGTCAAAGCTTAAATGAATAGGAATTATAGTAAAATTACATAGAGAAAGGTTTGAATTATACAGTAACAATCTTCCAAAAACAAAAATAACCAACAATCAATTACTTTTTAAATATAATTTGAAAGAAATAGATCATGTAGAATTTCAGAAAAATTAATTTTCCTTTACATGAATAAGCAGTACTTATGTATTAACTATATATCAATGGTGAACTTAAGGTTTAATTACATATCACTAGTAAACATAGTCTAAGATTAAGATGTAATAATAGTAATAAGATGCAAGTTATAGACTAAAATGACAATTTTTTAGAATTTATTGCTGCTGCAATAAGCATGATATTTTCAGCAAATTATCACTGGAGGCAGTTGAGATACAAGCAATGGATAAGCTATTATTACAGAAACCCTAATAACACTAAATTTAATACAAAATTGTCACAATGTTTTAATGATATTACACAAATATTAACACTGGACAATTAAACAGCAAACCAAGTAACCATTTGTTATCTCCAAGTTAATAATTGTACTTTTATCGGTATTAAAAGATGAATATTAAAAATTCTTTAGTGGGTTCAAAGTTAGCTTTGCATATTTAGGTACTATATAAAAATTAAAATTACGGCACATTAAGTTTTAAAAAATTAAGAGACAAGGCAATTATTAAATAAAATTATGCATTCAAAATAAGCAATATATGTACTGCTACTTATTTAAAATTCATGCTTCTAAAAAAATAAGGAAATATAAGTGTTTGATATTTGTACTTAATAATATGTTTGTTACTTATAGATTACAAGCTAAAATAATTTAAAGTATTTCATTATTATTATAGTTTGCTTAAATATTTGTCACAAATATTGCACATTCTGTACTGCAATGCAATTGCATGAATGCTAATCATCCACAAACAGGGTTAATGATTAAACAAATAAGAAACATTAAATGCTTTATTTTTTAGCTTTGGTATTAAATATGTTAAGATATGAAGCAAACAACAATTTGATTTGTGAGCTCTTTATATAAATACATGTTACAAGTCATTACATATATTGTGTTTGTCAGGTACAGTGTTCTATTATAGCAGCAACAGTTATTATAAAAAAATGAGATTCTATTAAATTTCATTTCACTTGAAATATACAGATATCTAAAGAATCCTTAAGTAGATTTGAAATAAATAGTACAGTGGATAATTTTATGCATTTTTGAATGTTTTAAATGTAAGAAATAAAAAATGCATTACAGCATTGTTATTGCACCCTTCATATCTTTTTCTTACATTAAGCCTAAGGTTTATTTTTCATATTTAATATAAAATATAAAAATATGGTTTCCATATTTTATAAATAACTGAAACAAAATATAAACAAATATAAATAAAAGAAAACAGCTCATAGGGAGTTTATAATATTTCTTTTCATTATAAAAAGTCATGCAAACATATATGATGAGAAAGCTTTAAAAAACATATCCAATTATTTTGTTGTTGATATTACTAATTAAACATCCTTAAGTGAAATATGTAAAATTATTATGAGCATATACTTGTTGGAAATATGTCAATTAGATAAATAATGCATGAAATATTGCCCATTCTATTTTATAACTCATTTGACATACTATGTAATGTAGGTTTAGTTCAATTTAATTTAACAGAATTGAAAACACAACTTCAATTAACTTTTCAGCAAAAATATCATTCATTATAAAATAAATGCCATTGGCAAATAAAAAAAAATATATATAATTACAAACATAAAATTTTACTTTTAGCATGCATTAATCACAGAAATACAATTGCAAAATTTTTCCAAAACAAGACTTCTAAAAAGCAAGGAATCATTAAAAATAAGATTTAAATAAATTAAAACTGATAATTACATTGAAATGACATTCACTTGAATATTAAATCTTAAGCTTACAGTTCCATGTCAACAGTTAGGCCTAAGACAATTATTTTTTGTGAAGAAATTATGCTTTATTTGAATTAAATATTTAATATTATAATTTGCATAATTAAGCATTTCTTATACCTTAATTTCATTACCTTATCTCCAATAATTACATATTTGAGGCATTAGAGCAATGTTAACCATGTGACCAAGAGTTACAGATTTAGTATGGGAGCAGATGTTGCAGATAATACTAACAATAATTTGTAACTAATTCTATAAACTTTTAAATCTAGTACTTTAGATTAAAATAAAAAAAATAGTTTTGATGAAATTTCCATACTTGACATTTTTAAAATACAGATATACAAACAAATTAGATAGAAAATATATATAAATAAAAATGAGTGGTGACGAAAAGGTAAAAAAAATACATTTAGAACTTGCAATGATTACTTTAAACGGCTAGAAAGCTATTGATTGCAAAAGAAATTACTGCAAAACAATTTTTCTATATTTTGCTTTGCTGCATTAAGCCTCGTCTAACTATTAATTTCACAAAATACTACTTTACTATACTTACTCTCCTACAGAATTTGAAGCCATTCTTTTTTTTAAATAACTATAACGCTTTAAATTTCGTATTATTTGTTGCTGATACAAAAATTTAATTAATGAAGACTCAAAATCCACACTTCAAACGTTTAGGTTTGTTTGAAAGTGTGTTTTCAGATTAATGCAACTTCAAAGAAAACGCTAAAATTCAAGTATTGTAACAACCAATGAAAAATTTCTATCGCACCACATCGATGAACTTTTTGGCTGTTTTACCTCAAGTTACCCTTGATTTCAACTTGATATCAGAAATAAGAAAACCAGGAAAGAAGAAAATAGAATAATAATAATTAATAGAAATATTTTAATATAAATATTATGGATGAAAATTAAGAGCTTTACAATTACAAATTTTTTTCCTCTAATGTGTCAAAAATCCATGAAAACATTTATTTATATCCAAAATATGCTTCTTTGATTTTCAAAAGAAGATACTGAAAAAAAATGTCAAATATGATAGACGAGAGAAAAGACAAACAAAAGAGCTGTCAAATATAATAGAAACAAAATAATGAAAAAGAAATTATCGATGAGCTCCAGTTTTCTATAATAGTATCGAAATTTCCAATCGATACTCCGATAACTTTCTTTCATCGAATTGCGCAATTTTTTCTGCTTGACTTGTCAAATGAGTTTCAGCTGATTTGTGTGTTTTATAATTTTTGTTCTTGTTTTATTTGAGAAATTCAGAATTGTTACAGCATTTGGCAGAAATTCAAACATGTCATTGAATAGTTTAGAAAAGTAAGTTCTAATTTGAATATAGTTTATTATTAGATTCTTCGCAATGAATAACACTATAGAAGCCTCCAGTAATTTTTTAGTATTCTATTTAAATTAGAACTTCTTTTAATTTTTGTATTATTTATCATTCATTAAAATATTTTATGAGTGGTATGACGTTTAAAAATGGATTGAGTGTATTCATAAATTAATTCATTTTTAAAATGTATAATTTTTTAAAAACGAAGCTTAGTTATGTCCGAGCGTAATGAGACATTTTTATAGCCATGAATAATTATTTTGAATTACTTTGGATTCAGTTTTTAGTCAATGCTTAATTTTTAAAGAGAAATGTATAGAGATAGAAATTATTCGAATTAATACATAATTTTTCGATAACGAAAACTTTTGAAACATTTTCATTCTGTACTTCATAGAGCTCAATGCAGCTATTTTAATTTCTATGTTTTCTGCCTTGTTATAAACTTTAGAGTTCTTGTTATTATAATATAAAGTTATATGTATGCAATAACTTGATTCTGTAGATAAGAACAAGCTGACTATAGAAGCTTGTGAAAAAAATGTCAAAATATGAATCTGACAATAATTCAAATTTTTGAATAAATAGGTAATGTTAATAGTAATACAATTAATTTAAATATTTTTCCTCTTAAGCCTTTATGAGAAATTTCAATATTGATTCTTATGAATGTTTTCAAAATTAGTAATTTATATAGATTAAGGGTATATTACTTGATTACAGCAAAGGGATAAAACGAGAAAGTGAGCAAATAGAAGATACAAAAGTTGCAAAAAAACCCTGTCTCTATGAGGAAAAGTAAGTGCTCATCTGTGTTATTAAAAAAAATAATAGTTTTTATATATTTTCCCCATTTTTAATTTTGGATATTTTTATATAAAATGCTCCATATTCAAAAACTTAGTAATCTTAAGGATAAGTACTATCAATTATTTACACTGTTGTATTTCAGATATTATATATATTATTTATTATTAATCAGATAGTGCCACCTTGTAGAAAGTTAAAAATTCTAAATTGTGTATTAAAAATATTTAACTAGTATGTTTCTCTTGTTTTATTTTTCGTACTATTATTATTCTAGTGATTATTGTATCCACCTTATATTCAGTTCTTCTTGTACGCTAGTTTTATTTTGTCTGCTTATATCTGACTGTTTCAATAAAGGTTTTTTTAAAGCTAATTTTGTTTACTTTTAAATGTTAAATTTTTATTTTTAATGTTAATTCAATGAACTGCATGATTATAAAGTATTATACAGAACATTCTGAAATTATTATAAAACTTCAGTTTTTATTTATAATGAATAAGAAGTAAGGTTATAAAAGTCTATTTTATTATGTAATCTTATCTCAAAGATACTAGCAATGCGTAATTGCCAATCAAGATGGCTGCCCTGATAAATAAGATTATAAACTTTTATAGTCACCTGTTTTTTATTACAGTTGTGAATTTTATTAATCAAGATTATTTTATCTGTCTCCTATATTGGAGTAATCTCTGTAAACCAGTTGCACCAGTTTGTGCTTTGGATAGTAAATTAAAAGTATATGATGACTTTGATGTTTAAAAAAAGCACTTGGTACAATTTTTTTTTTATTGAACATCCTACAATTTTGCTAACAGCAGGAATCTTATAATTTCCCTACGATATTAAACACAAGGGTCCCCCTTCCCAAATAACTCGAAATAAGTGGAATAAATCATGCATGCAAAGCCTTCGGCATCTGAAAAGGATATTAGGCAGAAATTTTTAACTGTAAAAAACACTACAGCTTTGCTAGCAACAGGAGTGGAGATCTAGTAGCTTTGCTAGTGCATTGAAATTAAGGATTCCAGGGATATAAAAGAAACAGAGATCGTACCAACAAAAGTTTTCTTTTTTTAATGGAGGCTACACATAGAATATCTGGAAATTCATTCAAATCTGTATCTTAGTCAATGTAATTCATAGATCTAAAAATTGCAGAATTTATCCAATTGTCTTAGTTACAAACCTTGTTGGTTCATCTTGAATGCTCATCTTAAAACTTGGAATTCAGCAAATTTCTTTTAAACTGAGATAACTGTGAAGTATAAAGAAATTTCCCCCAAATTTTTTTCTGAAATATTTGCTAAATTAGTAAGAAATTGTTTTAGAAATTTTTTATTAATCAAAATATTTCAAGATTGTAAGATATTAGAGTAATAAAATTATTTTTAAAAATCTTGAAAAAGAAAAAAATAATCCAAATGTCAGTATTGATTATCTGTTTTTAAAAATCTGATTATGTATATTATCTGATGGTATATACACATTGAAAATTGTTTGAGTATATGTATTGCTTATTAGATAAAGATAAATGAAATGATGGTTTCAGTGTATACACAGAAGTTAGATGTATCCCTCTTGTGAATTGGGTGCTGGTTATTTGTAAATGAAACCTAGTTTAATGACTTAAAAATAATTAAATTCATTTCTTTTCTTTCTATTCAAATAACATTTTCACTTGTTTATGTGTCATCGAATTTGAAACTTATTTCAAATTTCTGAATTACATTGTAGATATGCATTTTTTAAAGCAGTTGATCAAAATTTAGATAATTTTCTCTTACAGGCCATATCTTTCCGGAAAATAAATAAAAACTTATGTTCTAATTTCAGTTATAAAAATTGAAAAAAAAGCTTTAATATTTTTATGGAGTCAATTTTTTAACTTAAAACTGACATTTGGAAACAAAAATTTCATTAATTAATATTTTTATTAATTAATATACCTTAAATTTATTTTTTAGAGAAAAAGTAAATTTTGAGAAATTGATGGAAAAACTGGCAAATGCCTATTATCCATATTGCGAAGAAGTTTCAAAATATGAAAAATTAGCTAAAATTGGACAAGGAACTTTTGGGTAAAGTATAACATACTGTTGTTTTAGGTATTATATTTGATAATTTTAGGATTATATCAAGATTATCAAGTTCCAGTACATGATAGAACTTTCTTGGTTACTTGATGATTGAATGTAGGTCCCGCTATAATATGTAATTACAGTATTTTTTTAGGATATTGTTTATTTTAATCTCAAAATAAGTTTCTGGTAACACAAATTCTTAGCTTTATTTAAGGGTCATGACATTAATGGACTTCTATACAATCAGATGTTAAGATAAAGAGGAGAAATATCTTAAAATCAAGTTTATTGTATGAGCTTCAAAGATATACTTAAACAAAATGGTACTTTACCGTTAGCCGGGCGCAAATGAAAAATCGTCAAATAATGTAGCATTCCACTAAGTTCGCGTTTTGTTTCACAATTGGCGACATTTGTGCCCGGCTAATGGAAAAGTACCAACGAAACATAGTTTCTGATACATATAAAGCATTTAAAAAAATGCTTCTTACTTTTTATAATATTTTTCTTGTATTTGCAACATAAGAATGTGTTTTATGGTATGTTTTATATTAAATGATTGCTCGCTTATTATATAATCATATTTAGTTAATACAGTAAAAAATTGTTGCAAAATTGCTTTATCTACTAATTGTTGCCTTGTTATTTTTTTTTAATTCTGAGAACTGTATATAAAATTCCTGGTTAAAGTGAAGATTAGTGTGCCTCTCGAAGATTAGTATACCTCCCGAGTTGTTAGTTCTAACAACCCTAATGCTGTTATGTTTACTACTTTTTAATGTTTGAGTTGTACATGAACTACAACTTTTTAAGATAAATGTTAAATTAAAAATAATAAAAAAATAAGGATTAAAGATTTTGATTTCATTATAATTAAAAGTTCTTTTACAACTAATAAGACATTGCAATTTTATTTTTAATGCGAATATAAACAGAAAATATATAATCATTTGCAATTTTTAATTATCAGAATGTGTTTAAAAAAATCATCTGCATTCTTTGTTTAAAACTCTTCTGCAATGGAATTCTTTGCAGTTCTCGTTATTCTTTTGGGGCTTTAATGGTTGGTTCTCCTGATAATTTGTTGTATTGGCAATTGTACAAGAATGGATATCTGGTGAATGGGATAGCATTAAGAATCTGCAGAATGGATGAAGAGTGAGTGATATATAATATTTCCGAGTTGATGAAGTTAGGAAAGGATGTTTGTTTGTATGCACCGTTCCTGTTATCCACACAGATAAGATGTTTTTTTGTTAAAAAATTCTGCCCAGTGCCTTCTTCAGATGCCGACAGGCATTTTGTACTCTACATTTTGCTCTTTACACAACAGACTGGTGCGGACGGGTTTGAAAAACTTATTAAAATAAAAATTACAATACTTATCACTAAAGATCATAATTTTAATGCATAATGTGGTAGTCATAACTGTTTCACAATAATGTTTGTTTATTTTGTCCGCCATCTTTATTGGCGACTTGGCATGTTTGGTGCAACAAGGGGCACACTAAACTTCATTTTTACCGAATTCCTTCTCCCACTGTACATGAAAAATGAAATTTTATTGTTTTAGTATTTTCATTTTAAAGACTGTCCTATTCTCACAATTTTTTTCAAAATTTATTTGAATAAATTTTGAAAAAGGCACAATAACTTAGTGTTGTGTACTGTCAGTTGTGTATAAAATTAATGATAAAAAATGGATACATATTTTCCTAGATATGAGTAATATGCTGCTTATCTACACCAAAGTATTACTTTATTATATAATTCAATAATATATTGTAGAAATTGAAATATTTAAGTAAATATATTCTCTTGTATTTAATTTTTAACATTTTTATTCAGAATTGCATTTTACCTGTAAAGGCTACAAATCTAATCCCATTCATTTACAATGTAGCATTTTGACCTAATATATGTAACAAATATAGCTAATTCTTAGAATTGCCTTTTGATTTCAGGAAAATCGAAAACATAATTACAGTATTTTTTTTCTTGTGCAAGAAAAGCAAGATAGAATTAATATGCTGAATTTAATTATTATTTATTTGTTGATTCAATTTGTTTCTAACCTGAAATAATTCTTGTCTAAATGTTTATTTTAAAAAAAGAGTACAAGAAAATTAAGAACTGCAATTGGTCCATGAATGCTTTGTATGATGCTCTTCCTTATCGATAATCTGTTTTCAACCAAATTGCCGATGGTAAATTTTCCTCTGTTATTTGCATAAAATTTTCCTAAGTTACATAAATATAAACATTATAAAAAAAATCTTGCAAACTGTATTTGTACATGTTTGCCACTATAATTGATAAAACATTAGTTTATTATATACTGCAATTACAGAATTTTTCTGTAAGCGAAAACAGCTGTATCTGATAATATATATTTTAGAGTTGATCTATATGTAAGGTGTTTAATTATATATTAAAATAGTTTTTACCATTCAAAAGTAATCTACTTTCATTTTGTCCTAAAGTGCTAAATCATGTTTTTAATATGCATCTTTTTCCTTAGTTCCTATTCTTTAAACCATTATCTATCATTTGAGTTATTTATTATTTAACTTATTTGCTGTATTAAACAATTTCAATATGGCAATCAGTGTGATAATTTATAAATGAGCTGTTTTTGATTGTATTTGGTTATGGCAAATATTTTTTTACAAAAATGCAACAAGTTATAATTAAACTATTATTTAAAGGCATTTGTAAAATCTTTTGCCTTTAATTTTTCATCAATGAATGGTTTTGGCTATGTTTTACTCTTAGCAATCAAAGTGTTTGATATCTTTTTGACTTAAAAATTTATAATTTGTATATTCTAAATTTTTTTGTTTATATTCTAAAGTTTTTAGGAAGTATAATAATTTCATCTGCGCAGTAATTGGATTATATGGGTATAATTGGATTTTATGGATATAATTGGATTATGGTCTTTAGAACATGAATTGGAATGTCAAGAATTAAATAGAAATAGATTTACAAATGCATGTGCATTAGCAAAATATAGATGTAAAGTTTTAAAATTATTTTAGTTTTTTACACTTTTTTATTCATAAATTACATAAATTTTATATACAAATATAAATGTATATAACTGTCCCTTATAGCTAATTTTTTTCATGTTTTGATATAGGGAGGTTTTTAAAGCTCGTCATCGTATTACAAGAAAAATTGTTGCCTTGAAAAAAGTCCTGATGGAAAATGAGAAAGAAGGGGTACTATATTTCTTCTACATAATTAACATTTAAATATTTTGAACTCAAGATAATAATTATAAGGCATTTCTTGTCCTTTATTTATTTATTTTTACTTAAACCTATGATTTAACAATAAGGAATACACAAGAAAAATTTCCCTTATTTAAGTTCTAGATTATTTTTAATTTGTTTCTATTAGTAATGAAATGCTGACAATATTTGTTCAAACTGCAAATTGTGTATATTAGTTTGGGATGAGTTAGTGTACATTGATGTAAAATGATTTATAGGTTTAGCTGCTGTTTTTATTCAGCTTTCAAGTTGTAGATAAGAATCAAAATGCTTTTCATTTTTAGTTTCCCATAACAGCCTTGAGAGAAATTAAAATTCTTCAGCTCCTGAAGCATGAAAATGTTGTTAATTTGATTGAAATCTGCCGAACAAAGCGTATGTATCTCCCTTGTGCAGTATAAATGTTTTTTAAATTCCATATCTGTCATTGCATCTTTTTTCTAGAATAAATTCTTATTTCTTAAGTTAATTGCTTAAATATGTATATAGAAGTTTAATAGACTGGCTGATATTGAGTATTTTTAAAAATTCTTTTATTGAGTGTTTTATTATTTTCTCATTTCTTAAGCATATGTAGATTGTTATAAGGTTATGTTACTATATGTGTTTAGGTTATGTTTTGTGAAGAAGGGGAAGGGGGCTTCTATTCTGTGTTATCAGTTGAAATATATTGTATTAAGTGTCTATAACATTACAAAAATAGGTACATCATTTGTGATCCAATTATGTAGTTTGAAATGGTAGTTGTAGATATCTCAAAATAGAAATACAATATCTCTTTTTGTGTAAGAATATGAAAATTTTCAAATTTTAATCATGTTGTACATTTTAATACTCTTCATGTGTTTCTGCCCGACTACAGAAGAGTTTAAATAGTTCAAATGTCAGACTTATTTTAATTATTTGGAGAAAAGAAATGGGAAAACTAATTTTATTAAACTCGTATTGTCTTTCTCACTGAATAATTAGGCAATAAGAAAATTTAGATTGATCCCTCTTCCCTTTTTAGTTCTTAGCACTTTTTAAAATTAAGATTAAATATTTTATGATTGAAATCTTATTTTCCTGTTTCTGTTCTCAGCTTCTTCCTTTAATCGCTGCAAATCAACATTTTACCTTGTATTTGACTTTTGTGAGCATGACTTGGCTGGCTTGCTTAGTAATGTTAATGTCAAATTTTCACTTGGAGAAATTAAGATGGTTATGAAACAGCTGCTTAATGGCTTATACTTTATACACAGTAACAAAATACTTCACAGGTAAATAATTTCTTAAAATTCAGTTAAAATCTACCAAGAATTTTTTTTAAGTTATTTAAATTTTTGATTTCAGAAAAGGTTTATTATAAGAAATTTTATAATCAAGTATCACTTGTTTCTCTTTGTTTAAAATAATCATGAATATTGACTTTTTGACAGTCCACAGACTTTTGCTTTACTGTTTTGATATATTTTCTTTTTTTCCTTTGATTTCATAAAATAACTTTCCTCCATTCCATAAAATTTTGCAGCTCCCTTTTGGTTTCATCATCATCAATCATTTGAAAATTTTTGTTTTGAAGCTATTTAGTTTTTTTGAACAGTCTTTATTTTTCTATTATCTGAGTATCTAGTTATCTCTAGTCTGCTAATATTAAAAGGAAAAAAGAATATTTTTGCTGTTTTTGTTTCAGCTTGAATCTCAAAATAACTAATAATGTAAATAATGAATTCAGCAATGAAACTAATAAATGATATGGCAAATAATCTATTACAGGACACCTTTTATACTTCAGATAAATAATATTTAATAAAATTATGATTTTCTTAAATATAATTATAATTTTTTTATATAATATAAAAAACTAATTTATGTAGATATTAAGGATTAATATGAAGTATACTTTATATTAGCATTCAAATAGAAACTTAATTTTAAAAATGAGGTATATTTTATAT
>JAPMOR010062154.1:267775-295787 GCA_026543865.1 Argiope aurantia | reverse complement strand
AGCATTCAAATAGAAACTTAATTTTAAAAATGAGGTATATTTTATATATTCAGTTAAATGGAAGCTTAACGAGGTTATATCTAAATAGGTTCTTTTAAATGAGGTTATTATTTATATCTAAAATAGTATGATTAAAATGAATATTTTTTGCTTTTTGTACATTTTTAAATTTTGTAGATTTTTAAGAGGGTAATGCTTTTTCTTAATTAGATGATCAAGGGAAATATTTTGCTGCCGATTGCTTAAATTCATTGCCATGTGTCTTTGATTGACAAAAAGCTTATAGTTAGTAGATTATGAGAATAGGAATTCAGTTTAAGGCATTTTGTTCAGAAATTTATTTTTTAAATGAAAAATTCTTGAATTAAAATTTCACGTGAGTATCTTCTATAGTCTATCTTCTATCTACACCCAAGCAGTTTGTTTAAATTTTAATACTAATCACTATTTAAAAAGTAATACAATAAAAATGTTCATATGCACTCTCTTGGTCAAACCAAAATGCTGATCACATTTTTTCACCTTTTATTATATTTCTGTTAAGTTTGTAATTGTAATTATAATTATCTGCTCCAATAATTTTTTAAATTCTTATTTTCATAATTAAATATTTGTTACTTACATCATTAATGATAAATCATTTCTTTCTTTCAGGCTAAATAGGAATCAATTTTTGCCTATGGAAGTCTCACAGAGATCAGCTGTTTACAATAGTAAACCAAAATGATATTTATTAACATATCAGAAAAAATTTCACACAGTCTAAATTTCTTAAGCTTGCAAAGCAATGAACAAGGTACAAAACTTGCAACAAAAATAAAAAAAATGGATGGACTGGCACCATTTAGATATTTTAAAATGTTTAATGTAAATTCCTTTCAAGTTTAAAAAAAAATTGTTCTAAAATATTTCTTTCATAATATGAAACAATGTTGTATCCTGTCAAGATATAAACAGCAATATTTAAATTATAATGAGGGAAGACATTTTTTCTGACAAATTAGTCTAATTTATTAATGACGAAACACATGTATGAAGGACATGTGCAATTATAAGTTTATCTCATCCTAATAATTAAATTTCCCATTGATATGTCTTTTTTACAATTGCACAACTGTGATACTTTTGTGTTATCATGCAGTAATTCAATTTTTTTTTTCGGTTGGCACCTTTTGTCAGTTTGTTTGTAATTTCTAGGATTGTTGCAGACACCTTACATATCACATTAAAAACATTTCTATTATAAGCAGTAAAATAGTATCTCTTTGTGCATTCAAGGTAAAATTCTTGTTAATAAATCATTCTCTTAATGTAAGTATAATAAAATAATTTTGTATATTTTATAGTGTAATCATTGATAGAAAATTCTTTAAATGGTTTCCATCTGAAATTTAATACCTGCACTATTATTTATTTAAATTAAATGCATTTAATGAATCATTGTTCAATTTAATTTTTCTTCACAGGGATATGAAAGCTGCCAACATACTTATTACTAAGACTGGAACATTAAAAATTGCTGATTTTGGCTTAGCAAGAGCTTTTAGTGCAAGTAAGAGTGCTGATAAACCTAATCGATATACAAACAGAGTAGTAACCTTATGGTATAGGCCACCTGAACTCCTCCTTGGTGAGAGAAACTATGGTCCTCCTGTTGACCTGTGGGGCGCTGGCTGCATAATGGCAGAAATGTGGACAAGAAGTCCTATTATGCAAGTAAGTTGCTGATGGATGTGTTGGTAATTACATTTTAAAATTTATCAAAGATGCATTTCATAATGTTAACTTTTTTTTGTTGTTTTTTCTTTATGCTAGAGATTAATTCTAAAGTTATTTTTAGAGATGTTTTAACCTCAGTAATTGCTGCAGTTATAGCTGTCGTGTACAGCAATGTTTTAAGAGCAATTCATTTTCATTAAAAAAAATATGTGACAAAAATTTAACAGTTGAAAGTCCACTATGATCAGCTAGATGTTTGTCAGTGATATTTTATTCAAACTTTTAAATTTCATTCACTTTAAATATGTGACATTGTCTCTTGATAAAATAATGTTTATTGAAAATATGCAGCTTAATAAAACAGAGTTGTATTAATGTGTTTTCTTTCCATTAAATAATGAGGCAAAATAACTGCATATATTTTTGGCAAATATTATTTTTCTATATTTCATGCTTAATTACTTATAAAATTCTGCAATTGCTTTCAAAGCACATACAATAAAGCTTTGTTGTGTTATGTGTATTATCAATATTTTTTAATTTATAATTTAATACTATTTATACAAATTTAAAGAAAAGTAATAAAATGAGGATTTCATAATTATTACAATATGATTACATAGTACCGAAAACAATTAGATTTATTATGAAAATGGGAAAAATCATTCTAATATTGCATATTTATTTTCTATGCTATATGCATGCATGCAAGTAAGTAATTAATACCTTTAATGATCTGATACAGACTGTCTGCGAGTTGTAAGTTTAACATGATGAATCAAATTAAATCTTTTGAATTATTACAGCAATGTTTGTCCAGTGAAATCCATTCTGTTTTTAAAGGAACATATAATGACTTTCTTATATTCTTCATAATAGGTGGATAAATTAGAATCAATTTGTCTCCTATTAATTTGTGAAGTGTGACTAATTTCTAAATCATTTAGTGTCACAATTCCTTTTTAAAAAGAACAGACATAATTATTTAAACAGAAATTTTATAAATTTTAGAAACAGTATGGAGACATTCATAAAAGAAGTTTTGAATCCTCCCCTTTTATAAAGGAAATACTGTATGATGATTACAATAATTAAAAATATGTTGAGATTGTAATAAAAGGCCATATAGATATAAAATAGAGAAATTTATAAATAATTTTATTCTGCATATAAAAATTCAACATAGCATGGATTATGTATTACAGTATAACAAATGCTATAGCAAGTATACAATATAGCATTTTGACTATTTATTCTTCAATGCTTCTTGAATTTTTAAATTTAGTTGTATAGAATATATTTAGGTTTAATCATAGACCACAATTTTGTGCATTTCAGGTAAAAATTGTTTTACTATTTTTATGCAAAATAAAATGCCAGTTAAGTATGTGTGTTATTTCTAGAATATAAAGTATGATGAAAAATTCAGTTCAGTATCCAATTAAAATCAATTTTTTTAAAATGTGTTAAATATAAATTTTTTATATTTCCATTAAATAGCTGAACTAAATTATTAAATAATTAGAACACACTCTTAACAAGTAATATAGGTATGTGATCTTATTGTACTTGAGAACTATATGATGATGTAGAAAATCAATCTCTTGGTTGGTTTTCTAAGTAGCTGTTGTCCGATTGTCATTTTTCTTGCTAATTTAGAGTAGCTAATTCTGAAAATTTGACTTCCATGGTCAGCATTGTGTTTGTTAGTTAGGAAAATTATTAGTTTGGAAATGCATTAACTCCCAGTAAAACAAAATTTTGGCTGATTGTCATTTCCATTTCAACTTTTTGTTATACTTTATTATTATTTTGCTTTTAAACTTCAGGATTCATTTATATATTTTTCTTATATTCATGTTTTTTTTTTTTTGTATTTTGATTTTAGGGTAGCACAGAACAACATCAATTAACCTTAATAAGCCAGCTTTGTGGATCTATAACGCCTGAAACATTTCCAGGTTGTGAAAAATTGGAATTATATAATAAACTGGATCTGCCTAAAGGACAGAAACGTAAAGTCAAAGAAAGGCTCAAAGTAAGATGGTATTTTCAATAAATTTTAATTTTAGAGTAATTTTTAGAAGTGAATAATTTCATTGACAACAAAATATCACCATGAGCTATAAAAATCTGAATCCTTTATTAATCTTAATGCAAATATGATAAAAATTAAAGTTTTTTCTTTTAATTTAATTTATATTTTTCTTTATTATCCTCTTCTTTGTGAAAATAATAGTGTTTAAAAAAGGACAGGAAAACTCTTATTCTGAAAGTATAAATTTTTAATATATATATTTTCCATCATATTTTTTCCTTCCTCTTTTATAAGGATTTTCTAATACAGTAACAATTAATATAACATTTTTGTTGTAATGAAATTTAACTAATGTTAAATTATTTATATTTGTTCGAGGTGATAGTAACTAGGACAGTAATGATTATAATAATTGGTATAAAACAAGTTTGAAATAAAACACAATCATTTGCCATAGTCCTTTGTGCTGGACTACCCTTTAAAATTTAAACTCAAGCAAACAAAAAAGTTGTAGGTTCCCTATTTTGGCTTAAAGAAATACACAAATTAAAGTGAATGAAGCTTGCTTAATGCTTGAAGCATTTTTGGTTCTTTAAAATGATTTAGTTGATCTCTTCTATATAATTAATTACAATTTAAATTCTCAATTCAATTAATTTACAGTAAAATAATCATTATGTGTTTCATTTAATGGAATACTGTGATGCTAAGGATTAATGTCTTAGTTGTGAATCTAATGAAATGACATCCAGTTTTAACATCTGATTTGTTGAACATTCTTTAAATTAATTTATTGCATTACTTTTTTTACAAAATGCATACACAATCCTTGGTTTTATAAAAGCAATAAAATGCTAAAAATAAAATTTTCTACAATTTTTTGTTTAAAAAAATATAGTAATTGAAATTATTATGCAATCCATGATAGTTTGTTCTTATTTATTCTTGATAACAAATCATTCTTCAAAGCCAGCCTGCATGATAATGTTTTGTTTAATATTTTCTTCTAGGCTTATGTAAAAGATCCATATGCATTGGATTTACTTGACAAATTGTTATCTCTCGATCCTGCAAAGAGAATTGACAGTGATACTGCTCTGAATCATGACTTCTTTTGGTCAGATCCTCTCCCATGTGATTTGTCCAAGATGCTTCAACCCCACACTCAATCTATGTTTGAATATTTGTATTCAAGGAATAAAGACAATGTTAAACATCCAGTTGCAGGACCACATCCTCGTCCACAACCCACTGCTAATGATGGGCAGTACCATGATAGAGTTTTTTAAATATGTACATTTATATATATATACTTTCATGTTTGAATCTTAAAAGTGTAAATGACATATGCTGTTGAAGTAAATAAGTCGAGCAAACTGTTCTAAGAAATTGCATAATTTTTAGATGGTTCAATATTAATGTACCTATCAGTTTGTATAGGCGTTTGTAAAGCATAATTTATTTTCAGAAAATGAAACATGATAAAATAGGTAGTTTCTAGTTTTAGAGCGAGATATAATTTATTATTTTATTTTTTATTATTATTTATTATCTTACTTTTCAGGAATATAAATGTTGTGATAATAAATTGTCGTATAGCACTGAAATATTGTAAGATAAAATTATTATGGTTTCTGTGAAACATATTTAATAATGTTTGATAGACAAAAAAAGATAATCACATTTGAACAAAGAAATTTATTTGTAATCATTTTTGTACTGTGTTTTGTATTTGTGAACTTAAATAAAAAAATATTGTCTTTATGCTTTGACTTATCTCACTTTGGTTGATAAGAAAATCATACATCAATAATTCCATCCAACTTCACATGTTACATTTTGACAGATTTATTTCAATTAAGATTTTACTATAATTATAAAGCTTATAAATTGCAACTCGTTGGTGGGGTTATTAGCAAACGTTGCATTTAATAATTAGCTAAAAGTTGTCTGGAATTTAACAGCGTTGCCTTACTGGATGCTTCAGTAAGTGTTTGTTATATCTCCCTGGAATATATATCAAAGATTCTTTAAATGGTGTGGAAGCCTTTAATATAATGATGTCACGAAAAGAATTGGTATATTATTAATTTGCTGAAAATTGATTATTTTGAAAATGGAAAGAATCCATTATTTCTTTCTAGAAAAAAATTTATTTACTAAATGATAAATCTTTGAACATGTTGTGCAGAGTTTGAAGTAGGGCTCCTCAATTGTGGTACATGTATCCCTGGAGCAGTGCATGGCTAAACAGTTAAGGGTACTTAAAAATATTGGTAAGGGGGGTTGGAACAGAACATAAAGGATTAAATTGAAAAAATAAAAAGGCAATGCAATATTTCTTCCAATTTGTATGCAAAATAAAAGGTATTCAAGTCTGAAAGCCTACTGATTGGTTGAGAACAAGTGCCACTAATTGGGTGATAAAGTAATGAAAATATTTATCTTTCATGAATAGATAATTTTTGTAAAGAACATATCCATCAGAAGCATTTATTAACTTAGGCACATTCGAAGGCTGAGACTTGTTATGTACTTGTTTTATTAAAACTGCTGATGACGAAATTAATCCATCATTCTTGAAAAATCTAATGACTTTATATGCTATTCCATGCATTAAAATATTAAATCTATTCCAAAAGCAAAAATATTTTCAAATAACTCGGTACACAAAGAATCAACAAAACCAGCACAATACAATTTTCTATTGTTGGATACTTGATAATTTGTAGTGCTGTAGAACGTCGAATTACAAGCTTGTAATGGGAAGTGTTGAACAGTCCAGTTGGATCACATTTTGGCGTTTGTGTGTCTTTTATAACCGAATCTTGGAACATTCGAAGTAAATCATTTGTTTGGGTGCACTATTTAACCGTAAGAATCATTTCTTGGCATTAATCAAATAAACATATTATAATTTACTTTGTTCTTAAGATTTCTATTAGTCCACTTATAATTCTTGATTTTTGTATTTCGTTAGAGAGTACATTTTTAAAGAAGTGTTTATTATTTTCTGCTTAAAGACATTGGAAAATTATCCAAATTGAGGTTGTTGGATAGATGCAGCATACTAAATTTTAGACTGTTTTAAAAACCACCCAAAAGCTGTATCAGCATTAAATTTGCCATCAAACAAGAATGCATCATCTTAAAAAAGTAAACAATTAATATCGCGTAACATGCTTTGGAAACTTTGAATAAGCTATTGCTATTGAAAGAAATTGCCGTGCTAGAGTGCAGCATTTCAAGTTGAGTCTCAATTTGTCTTCAAGAACAGACAAAAATTGTTTCAATGAACAAAAAATTTAAAATTATCAAATATTTCCATGATCCAGATAAAACATATCAAACGATCAATTCAACAGAAAGTTTTAAAATATATCAATAGAATATAAGACACATTATTTTCTCAGAATCAAATGAAATGCTTACTGGCAGGGCAAAAATTGAAATACATACAACTATCACTCTATGAGCTGTTTCCAGAAGATATTAAAAATTTCTGAGATATTTTTCAATTCCTTTCACGAAATGTTTCAACTTTGAAAACACAGATAAATTTTTTTTTAAATGTCAACTTGGTTTACTGTTTGATGTGTTAGCATTAACGAAAACTCAGGATTTTAAATTTTCTTTATTGAAATGAATTTATGTCTTCTGTTTTGATGAAATGAATTTTAATAGCAGAATTTCATACGATCAGGCGCATGATTGCGTTAGGGGTTTTCACTCGAATGTTCAATTTGTAATGGTTTGTTGACTTCACGAAAACAAGTAATTTATTTTCGATTTCAGTGTTCAAATGACAATAGCACTGCTGAAAAAAATTAATCTCAGTAGAAGATTCCGGCTATAAATTGCTGTTGATCTAGGCTAAAAGAATTGGTCAGTTTGGAATAAATATATCTTATATTCATTCGTCATTTCCTAATCCTTTTGATTCTTTTGGAAATATTTAGATGTTTGGTGATGTTCACATCTTTCCGAATTAATAAGAAATCGTTTTCTAGATAAAGGTTTTACTGTAGACGGAGATAACATTTCTAAAAAAATTCTTTGAGAGATTACTTACATTGGATTCAAATGAAATTAAACTGTATTCGAAACTTTTGTTTCATCATATATCAGTTAAAGGATAGGAGCATTAGAAAGCGATTTGAGCGAATCGAACTTTTTTTTTTTATTATACTGTGAAAGCCATCAGATGTTTGCTTCTAAATGGGGGGGAAAACTTTTTCCAACTATTGAATAATTCTTTTGATATTTAAAATGCTAAAAATTCCAAAGAGGGTTAAACACTAAACTCCAGGCATAGGTATGATTTGAAAAATCTGAAAATAATAATAGATGAATTCAAAAAGTAAAAATCTAAAAATAATTAAAACTTTATAAAAAAAATTAAAAAGAAATAGTTTTAAAAAGAAAGGAAAAAGCTATTTAAATTTTTAAAAGTTTTTTTTTTTTAATGATAGCATCATTACATGGTTTGTATGAGGATTTAAACCTTATTAGCGTTAAATTTGTTTTAAAACCCAGATTAAATCAAGATTGTTTCCAAAACATAGAAAAAAGTGGATAATATTTCTTTTTTCACCATGCGAAGATAAATTTTTACTTACAGCCGAGCTTTTCGTTCATTTTAATGACCGAAGAAATCGATCAGATAATCAGAATTGGAGTTTCATCTGATGAAGGAACTGCTTTTGATTTTTCAGAATATTCTGATGATTTTTCCTCGTGACTGCAGTGAGGGGGAGCTCAGATAGTTGGCTGGATATATTTGACATAGATACAGAAAATATGACCATTCCATGCACACAAAGTCTTGTCATCGATTTATACGAAAAAATGGGAAGTTCTTTCAAAAGATGACCTTGTCCTATTATTTCATGAATGGTTTGAACATATTAAAAAAATGGACATATTTCTGTCGAAATGCATAGTAGTAACCATCTACTTACATGAAAGAATAGGATTTTAAAGCTCTTCAACACTGAAAGAAAAATTGAATGAAGCGTAGATGATTAAACGTGATACCTAAAACCAAACTCAAAGAGGACAGTTAAGGGGAGCAATGAAACGCTCGCTCTGTCAGCCTTCTAAAATGTGACCTCGATTTTGTCCTAATCAAAGATATTTTAAGCGTTGTTAAAATTTATTTGGTTTAAACAATAAAATAACTATTTTTACAATCATATGTAATGCAATAGTGTGTAAATATTGAATATCACAATGCTCAAAAGTTTTGAAATTCTATATATATACATGTAAAAATGCAATATTCATGAACCACGTATGTTATATGTATAATTTTATTATGAATTGTGCAATGAAAGCAATTATGTAAAAAATAGGCTACTATGACTCATGTGAAATTATATATTAGTTTTAAGAAGACTAAAAAATAATCAATTTCATTTTTAATCAAATAAAGCAAGTGAAACACTAATAAATGTTACAAACTTTTATTATTTCATAATGTGTCATAATTTAACAATGCGCAAAGAAATCTGACATAGAAAAAGTTTTCTGGTGCTATAAGAGTTTTTATCGTACATTTGGGATGAAAATGAGCTGTGACGTCATCAATGCGTCATTATCTGACATCATCAATAAATCCGCTCTCAGTGAACCTACACCTATATAAAGGAATATTTGATTGGAGCCTAGAGGATGGGAAAAATTTTCTTTAGATGAATTAGAATTCCAGCTATTAAGAATTGATAGTAGGGTTCTAGGCCATGAAGCTTAATTATCAATAAGACACTGTGCATGTTGATGTTGTTTATTTTTATATCATACCAGCCGCCTTTGGCGACCAGCCGGTTCGCCAGTATTACCGCTCGCTACAATTTTCAATTAAATATTTTAAGTAACTAGCCTCTTAATAGATTCTCAAACAAAACATTTTTAATCTTCAATAGTCACACCAAACTTATACTGTTGTTTAGATCGTTTCGTTCAATTTACTATATATATTTTGCTAATGTGTTATCATTTCCGGTAAAGCTTCGACTTTAATTTAAAGTGGAAATGATGAAATTGCAATTAATATAAAGATATTTTTTAATAAAACCAATCGTTTTATTTTATTTATCATCTTTAGTGTTATTTATTTATTATTATTATTATTGCATATGAGTATTGCAAACAGAATCGCTCGGTATTTAAGTCTTATGTGAACTGCAAAATATTTTTCATAATTTATGTAATATCTCAAACAATAATTCAACAAAAATTTCTCAGATTCAGCATAAAATTCAGTTTTTAGTTTTGCTTTCAAGAGGATTGAAATGAAATCAATAATAATATTTTGTTCCGGCCTATGAATATATTTCAAAAATTATGAAGTCTAAATTTAATGCAGTAAGGTAACATATTCTGAGAAATATTCTGGACACACCAAATTTTAAATAAATGAATGAATGTTTCTATTTTCCACGATCAACTAAGACTTATTTATGAAGTTTTGAATGTTAAAAATTTAGAAAAACTCGACATTTTCATAATCTTAGGCCAATTAATCTTGAGAAACCTGCGCGCTGATTGGCGTATTTTCTTTGAAACGATCGATGGAAAATCTAAAATTATCCTTTTTTTATTGAATAGTGATATTCAAATTTTCATAAATCAGTCAGTTTAAGTGATTGATTTAGTTGATTGGAAATTAACTCTTTTTATTTAAAAAATTAGTGTTTCATGAACATTTTGTTAATCGTGATTTCCACAGCAAAAGCTTTATGTAAAATCAAAAATTCGTTATTTATTAGAGCATTTATTGAATCAAGTTACATAAAATATAATCATTTTCCATTTAGACCATTTTAGCAGATCTGTGTCTTACTGAATATTTACAAATTAGCTGTGTGGCCCTGATTTGAATGGATATCCTGTTCATAATAAACAAAACTTGCCTTAAAATAAAACTGATTTATTGGATTGATAATATAGAGAGTGTAAAAGATCATAAAATAATTTTTCTTGAATTTATTTTTTAGAAAAAATAATATTTAATATTTGTTTCATTTCCTACAGACACGTGCAGAAAATTATATTTTTGCAGATTTCATTTCCAAAAAGATTTAGTTTATTTATAGTTGGAGCTTTAATCAATGTGATGGCAACACTTTGAAAAAAGCTAATTTTTCCCATGAATGCGAAACGTGCTTGTACAGCTTAAATTTTATTTTTATTTTGTACGAAAAAAATGTTAAAATATTTATTTAAAAATTCATTAAAAATAGAAATTTAATTTTAAGATCAAAAATTGGTATCATTTAAAAGATAAATTTTTGATCTTTAACTTCATGTAAAAATCTTTTTTGTGCGGTAATTTTTTCGGAAGTTATAGCAGAAACACGCCAAAATTTCGCTTAATTTTTAAATAAATAAAATTCTAATTAAAAATTCGAAAAAATAACCCCCAGGTGCACATTCCCGGCCTCCATGGTATACACGTGCCAAATTTGGTAGCTGTAGGTTGAATGGTCTGGCCTGTAGAGCGCCAACACACACACACATATTGAGCTTTATTATAAGTATAGATATAGATATAGATAGATTGGGTTCTCTGATTAACTGAACTAATCAGTGATTAAAATTATTATGCTCAAGTATTTTGAAATCATTTGCTGTTATTAATATACCCAAAAAACAATTGAATTATTCTGGAAGTAATACACCATGTCAATGGACCCAAATCTTCGTGATTCGTTTGAGAAGCATCCTGAATAATCACAAGTTGACTACACCGACCCACCCTGAGACACACGGATAAATTCCGGATCCGACAGCCGCGACAGCATTGGTGGAAACTGAGTTGATTTCTAAAGACCATCACCGTAGGAGGTATGCCTCTTAATCGGCAGGGAGTGGCTGATTCCACAACATTTCTGTATCCATTAGGATAGCGAGAACCAACTACCATACCGGAAGCTTCTCATGTACAGATTTAGATCTAGAGGCAGGATTTCTATCGAGCATATTCAGGTATGATTGAATAACCCATTCGCGCAAAAAAATCCAGCAATAATTTTCGCAATTATAGATGAGTGTAGTCATCATATTGTAGACACTTATCAAATGTTGAGCAGAATCCAACTAGAGGTTGATCGTCTGTCGGTCTGTACTTTCAGAAACATGTAAATGTGATGATAACGCAATAACTTAAATGTATCAAATGTGATATGTGATTTTGTGCTTACAATTGTAATTTTTTATTCAGTTTTGAATCTAATCGATTGGTGAAATTGGATACTTTTGATAGCATGCCAGGAATTAATCGCCAAAAAATACATGATGAATTCAAAAGAAATGCTACATTCACACCAAAGATTAATATTTCATGACTATTGTATGCCAATGTCATGCAAAAATTTTTCTTGAAGAACAATTTTGTTAGGAGGCATGCGAGAAAGTTTCGGGAGACCATTACCACTGGTTTCTTTAACAGTTATAATATATTACCACGACTTAATTATTGCTTTAGTTAATTGGATTTTATTGCGGTTTCTTCAGCCGCTCTATAGATTTTCGATTGTCACAGGCCATTCCAACCATAAAATAAAATTGCCTTAAAACCATTTTTTTTTTCTTTTTTTTTTTGTACAATGGCAACATGACATGGAGCTGAATCTTTTTGTAATCTAAATTTTTCACCAATTAGAGAATAAATCATATGAAGAAGACAACAGTTTAGGAAAGAGTATTTCAATAATGTATTTTTTGGGCATTTTATAATTTTATTAACCTACAAAAATTCTACCCGCATACTCTGCTGTTAAATACTAATATTTGCATTATACTAGTATTAAATACAAACTGGGTATTTAATAGTAGATGTAATGCAGTCAAGATGAGTATATTTTCCAATTATTCTCTTTCTATTTTATATTATCGCTACCAAAGAGTAAGATTTTGGTCTCATCATTTTAAATCATACTATCCCATTGTTCCGTTGTCCAGTTAAGATGAATTTTAATTTTTGCACAGTTTAATCTTTTCAAAATTTTTTTTGGATTTTAAAATGTTCTTTTCTTTCTTCGTCTTCTTCTTCTTTCTTTTTTTTTTTTCTTTCTATGCAATTCTAGCGTTTCGACCAGATTACTGCAAATGCGAACGGCCCTCAGCACTGCATTGCCCCGTTTCAATTTTTATACTCCCAGATGATTTTCCTGTATTAAATGCGCACAACTATTTAATTATTCTATGCTTCCCTGGTGTTGTGCACCTTACCCTGTCTTTATAATTTTGGTTTCCTGACATTTTCTTTTTACTTCTTCAAAAACTTGGAAATGTCATTCTTAGTTAGATTTCCGCCAATTATTTCTAATTTATCGCTTTTAGTTAGATTCTAATATTGTCCTTAGTGAGATTCTTACCTATTTTTTCGAATCAAAGCCTTGCTGATGTAATAATAAAACGTGGTTTTTGAATTTCATTTAGATTTTCGTTAATTAGTTTCATTTTCTATTTCATTTTTAAATTTGGGAAATCAGCAAAAAATTTTCGATGGAAATGAAACTAGGAAAAATTTCTCCGCCATAAAAGGGGTCGCAGACGCTCCTTTTTTTATATTTTTTTTAAAGAAACTATTTAACCCAAAAATTTTTAAGGCAAAAGTCTCCTTAACTGATTTCCTACGGGTCAAATGGTTAACAATATCTTTGAGTTAGAAAAAGTAGTTATATAATCTTTTACTAGAAAACTAACATTTTTTCCCCCAGTCTAAACTAATAGGATGTTTTCTACAAATTCACTTTATCATTTAGAAAAATCTTCTTGGAAAAGCAAAATGACGTAATCCCTGATTCATGTAATGGTAGACTACAAGTGATAATGTCTCCATTTTTTTTAATGTTATATCTGAAGTTGAAAGTCAAAAAAAGTGAAAGAAAGGGGGTTAAAAGAATCTTGCCACAATTCACAGCTGAATAGGAAACCAACTATGCATGACTCCAGGAAATTTTCATATTTTCTGTACTTTACGAGCAGCTCAGAAAGGTTAAAGGTTCAGGGAGGAAAGTATGAAATAATTGGGATAATTTATAAACCCGGGGGAAATTATATGGCCTTAGACATCTTATCAAAATTAAATGGTTCGATTAACCGATTACCTTCGACAGAAAAAGTGTTTGATCTATATTTTGCCGATATAGATAGCGAAACGAAAAACACACGCGTTCATATGCACGTTAAACTTTTTGGCCATTAGCTAAGGATATCCCGGTAGCGTGATGGGCTCTAATGAAATGATGAGAGGTAAGTGATAATGATATTTCCTACTGATGTTTTTGTATTAAATTCATAATTGCTAAGACAAGTTCATTGTCCCTGCATTGCTTCCGCAGGAAATTATGTTTCTAAATATAATCATTTTGGAGAAAATTCGTTAACAACTTTTTCACCGATTATGCACCACCAATCTATTTATGTCTATAACTAACTAATACTACTATTTGAAGTAATATTGGATTATGCTACGGCATTCCTCTTATAAAAATGCAATGTATTTGTGTTAGTATTTCAAAAATTGCGATGTATTTATGCCATTTGTTTGTTGGTACTACGAATTAATATTAAGATAATCTTGTTCTTTTGAATAAGCCTTTTATAGTCAACCCTCTTGAAACATGATATTCTGAATCCGACTTTATATTTTATATATATCCTGTCTTGGAATCTGCAGCAATTCTGAGAGTACAGTTTTCACTGAACATGACGTAACAGTACGGTAATCGCACATAATCTATAATGAAATTTCCATCAGTCGATTGCCTTGGTTTAGCCATATTCAAATATTTGTTCAACATTTCGAAGCACCTTTGAGATACTACGAAAGCATAAATGTCATAAAAAATATGACTATCGCCTTTTTATCAAGCTTGGATATTATTCATAAACACAAATTCGCTATAATGTGTATAATTTTTCCATATAGTGAGCCATAAAAATACCATCCCGCTTTAAATATATCGAATTCGATGCAACAAAAAAATCAAACGTGTTTTAAGAGGATTGAATGCACCATAACAATCTGTTTTTAGCAGAATAGCCCATACTTGAAAGATTCTCTTTTACAAACTCGGGCATTCCTCTACTTTTTCTTCCTGTAAATTAGAAGTTGTTGTTGTTGTTGGTACTTATGGCGCTCTGCAAGACCGCTGACGAACTGTCCGCGATTTAAGCCAAGTGTGCAGTAGCTTCTGAGGGCCAAGGCCCCTGAGCATCCGAGGGCAGAAGTCTCACTTCTAGCTCATATGAAAATGACACACACATTCGCTTGCACAGCATCTTTTTACAGGAGGGCTCTTCCAAACACCTCACAGATAGAACACAGGGTAGAGTACAACCATGCCCGAACCAGGACTCGAACCCGGGAAGCCCAGATCATGGGGGAAAACGCGCAAATTAAAAGTATTTTATCTCTATCTACTTACGTTCTCGGCGGTGGTAACAAGACCATCCAATTCTTCATTTGTAACTTCACGACGTTTGCTTTTGATTAATTCTTCGATTTTTCTTTCTCCGTATCAGAAAAAATTTCGCCGCCATTTTCAGTCAATGAAAGTTTTTAAAATTCGTAGACAATTTCTGTCAATGAATTGCAACGAACGGCGTGTAATTCTAGTATCGAGTAGATTAAATGGAAAGAATTAAGATGTCGCTTATGTGAAAAATTTCATTCCGTAACGGCTTACTGTATTTCATTAAACTTAGCGTATTCATATGTAGGGTGTCCTCAAAAAGTGGAACAAGCATTTATTTCCTTAATATAAAATTTAGATATACACTTTCAATTATAAAGTTCCATCAAATAAGGCACTCAAAGGTGTGAAGACACTTTAGCATCTGTAGAGTTTGAGAATAAAAAGTTACAAAAATAAAATTTTTTACACGTTCCTCATTTGCAAAAAAAAAAAAAAAAAAGACAATGAGTAAAATATTTTTTTACACTCATCTATAAATACACAACGCTTCATTTTTCTATCTATAAAATTTGCCGAGATATTAAAAGGCAAATATATTTACTTTGATTTTTTTCCCCATAGTTCAGATTACTCCTGTTTCATTTGAATCTCCTTCATAATAAATAAATTTGTTTGAATCTGCTTGCTTGCTTATTCATTCGAAATCAATATAATTGTGATCTAGCTTGTGGTTTTGGCACAGGAAATTTCTTAACCCATTCCTGTTTCATTTGGATCTCCAGGTAATAATGAATGATAATAAATGAATTCATTTTAATCTGCTTGCTTGTTTATTCATTTGAAATCTTTATACAATTGTGATCCAGTCTGTGGTTTTTGAACAGGAAATTACCGAACCAACTGCTTCATAATAAATGAATTTGTTTGAATCTGCTTGCTTGCTTATTAATTTGAAATCTATACAATTCCATTCCTTTTCATGGATTGGGACACATTTTCTTTTGCACCTTTAAAAATTCATCATTCTATTAAAAAGTTGCTATCCTCTATGCTTTTGAATAGAAGAAATTTAAAAATTTTCATTTAATTACGATCGCTAATAGTTGTGTTGGAATCATAAAAACATTTTGGTGCAAAATGAAGGGAAAAAATCTGATTTACTTGATAATTTTCTTAGATTCGTTTAGGTTTCATCAAAATAAAGAAGGCGGGGGGGGGGAGTCTCAACCATTATGTTTAATTAAACTTAACCATTCAGTTCAGTTTATTTAAACTTTTCGGGTCCATGAACCATTGGCATCACTGGAATTATATACTTTACTCGAATATATACTTTTATATACTTTTCTATGCATTTCAACATTTAATTTCAGCATTTTTAGCATTCTAGAGTGTTTGGCGGTTTCTAAATGGCAGCATGATTTGATTACTAACAAATAATGAATAAAATTTAATTAATTAATTAACTAATGAAGAATTTTATCATTAGTTGAAAACTAAGAAAACACTGAAAATTTTATCTATAAAATATTTCAAAGCTTCATTTTTTTTTGATTAACAGTTAATTTAAACCGAAAAAGACTAACGAATTTAAATACAAGTGATATGTTTCCTTCTCTTTTTCAAGAAAATGTAATGTACAGTAAAACGGGAGGAAGTGGTCTCAAAGAAACTTTCTCGCTTATACTCTAATAAATGTGCTATCCCGTTCTTTCCGCACTGGCCAAAGCCATGTGAACACCATGGCAGCTCAGATTTTTATTTTGAGAGTCTCATTATGAGAGTTGAATGCTTCGTAGAATAATAAACAAAACCGGCACTTATACATAATCCATTTATAGTGGGTGAACAATATGAGTCTTTTAGCAAGCGATATCTGAAGAAGCGGGTTGCGATTGCTAGTATGTGGATAATACACAAGTGCTAGTAAACTGAAAATAAATTTTGAACTCCTTTTCCGACCGACTGAAAATTTTGATAATTATAGTCTCAAGATCACATGTCAAATTTAAGTTATTTCAGAAATTGCATTTTTGAGTTGTCACGTTTACTTCCATGCAAAGGTAAGACAGACAGACAATCAACTTCTTGACGAATATGATTCCAAATTTGATACGGAAGTCACATTTAGAATGCTAAATCTACGTATCAAATTTTATTGCCTCAGCTATTTGGATTTTATGTTTGCTATGTGTAGACAGCCGGACTGACAAACTTCTTGTGGTAGGATTTCATTCAAAATTTGATAAAAATCCATAAATTCGTTTTAAGGTCCATATATGAAATTTCATGTTTAGCTCAAATCGGTTTTGAATTGACGTATTTACAGAAAGATAGACATAATTCCAAAAATGCGTTCTTCGGACTCAGGGAGATCTGAAACGTGGAGATTTTTCAAAATCTAGAGTTTGAATTCTATTACGATTATAGCATTTTCTCTTCGGATACTTCGTAATCTAGAAAGTAAAAAAAAAAAAAAAAAAATGCCTTTGTTTTTAAAAATTGCGATAAGTGTACTCTTTTTTTTCTTCCTGAACCCGAATCAGAAATTTTTGACAACTGATTATTTGAGGTTAATAAAAGAAAAGGTAATTATCCTCGCCAGCCGGAAGGAAATAAAAAGAGGAAGCTAATGATGTGTATCACATTATATTTCTTAATTATTTTATCTTACGAAGCTAATAGTATGGTTAATAGACCTTGAATTTCTTCAAAAAAATGTTATTAATTACACAGGTTAAAGACTTGTAGACGCAGGAGTCTATTTTTTAATCAATAAAGGAAAGAAATATTCAACAAAAGAAATTGAAACAAAACACTTCATTGAAATCAGAAATTGCTTTTTACACGATGAATATCTAGGATGAATCTTTTTCGTTATATTGAGAATGTAGAACGAATAAGCAAACCCTGAATATCGCACTGCTGTTAAAAAAATTTCTTTTAACAAGCTGGAAGTCGAAGTCTTTCTCTGATATGTCCATTTATCCGGAGATATAAGAAAGAAATTGCCTTTTTTTGCCATCCTCCTCCCCCCATTTTTTAAAAGCTAGAGCTGTGGTGATGAAAGTGAATGGAAAATAATGCAAAAGATGAGAGCTTTTCTTTGACGTGATACATATATAGATTAAAATGCAGTCGAAATTAGGGAATGAAAAACGATTTTTCAATTCATAACTTCTGAGCTTCTGCAACTATCAAAACTGTTGTAGAATAAATAAATAAAATAAACTTATATAAAAAAACTTTCAATTCAGAAAGATGGTATGATAAATAATATAATTTTCTTTCGGGCTTCAATGATAAGAAAGTTAAGGGGAAATGAAGATTTCATTGTTCCAGCATTCTGTTCTCTTTCTATGGTGCATTCTATGGTTCTAGGGTTCCATGCACCAAAGATCCATGGATGATTTGTTGTACCATGAGAAAGATTTTCGCTCTAATTATCGAAACTGCTATAATTGCCACTTACTGAAAAAGAAAAAAAAATCCTTAATTTTCTTATAATACCTAAAATAAAAAGTGAAAGTATATACAACAGTAGTCGTCCAGGGGGTTCTCTGACTGTTGATTGTAGAAGACCGGATCACTCGCTTTCTCAGTGGACACCTTAGAACTGTGGTATATTCTGAAGGTTCTAAGCGTTTTGAAATCTTCCCAAAGGGTTTGACGGATGAGGATCCACCTGATCCTATTCTTATTTGTCTGGGGCTCACCAGGCAAGATCTTATTGACAATATATTGTTAGTATTGGACTTCTTCGAGTTCACAATTTCATGGACTTGATATAGCTCTGCTGTTCTTGGGGATGCGCAACAACATGAAAATTTATTGTATAAAACTTATTTTCTTTTATTTTCTTTCTAAATAATAGATAGGGACTCTTTTCTTTCATGAGAGAAAGACGGTAAGCGTTTTCAACATTCTTTTATTGGTCACTTTTTTTATTTTTCATCCACGAACTGCAGTACATATTAAAAGAACGTGCTCTGCTATAAAAAATAAGGAAATTTAAATGAAGTGCTGAAATTTACATGAAATGTTATACTAATAACAAAATAAAACTAAGTCGAAGATTATAGAAAATTCTATCAAAAATATTAATAAATTGAAATTTTCTTCTGCAAATAATACGTTCATAATTACGTACATGCACCAAATAGTATGGTATGTTATTAAAAACCATTTGCTGTTTCCCACCAATATATTAACTAACTTTTTCAGCAATAAATATGATAAAAAAATTTCATACACATTTTTTTTAAATTTCATATTATATTTTATTTTAATTGTTTATTTTATTTTTATTTTTCATTTAATTGTTTATTTTGTTCTTACTTTAATTATTTATTTTATGTTCGTTTTAATTATTTTATTTTTATTACTTATTTTATTTTCATTTTAATTATTCTTACAAATAGATTGGTTTATAACAAATTTTCAATACAAAATGGTGGTTCACCCCATTATATGTTGATTTCGGATGGCACACGAACACGATTAATACAAGAAATCTCTTAAATGTTGTTAAGTGTCAATGACACGGTGGCTGAGAGAAAGGGTCTCTTTTCAGGGCCCAGACACACTCGGATCAGTCGCAAAAGGATTGAAAAAGGAGGAAAAGTGGGAAAGTCTATTTCGTCTATTTATTTTTTATTTTCCAAGTCAGAAAAATAATAACGAAAAGGGAAACATGCCTTTTAACAATCTAACATTTAGAATGAATAAAGAAAAGAACATCAGTATTAAAATCTGGTATCCAGTCCATTAAAACTGGTATACTGCATATTATCGTGAAATTGTTTATTATTCATTTCGAATATCAAATTTATTTCACAACATTTACAGAGATCGTTATCGAATTTACGGTTTTTTTTCTTCCATTCCATATTTCGTCATTAGCACCAACAATGTACCGAGGCGTTTATTAAAATGTATCCATTGGATGGTTTTGTGACAGTTGTTACTTCCGGCATTCGAAAGAAATAAAATTTGCATCAACTGACGCCTGCAGACATTATGACAGCTATGCTTGCGTGCACTTAACAGCTTTTTCTTTTGATTGATTTTTTTTCTAAACATAAAATAAACGGCATAGTAAAATAAGCATAATGAATTGTTATAATAATTAGCCACCTTTGGCCGACCAACTTGTTTGCCCACATTATTAACATTTTAAATTTTTAAATATTTGATGTGGAACGTGTTTTTTTAAATTTCTTCGATTTTTTTATTTTTTTTATTTTCTCGTATATGTAGTATAGAAAAAGTATAATAATCGTCAAAAATTTTGAACGAGATTTTGACGATTCTCCACATTTTAGACTTCCCTGAGTTCGAAAAACGCATTTTTGGAAAACATCTGCCTGTCTGTGACAAAGATAACTCAAAAACGCTTTGAGCTAGATGGATGAAAATGGGTGTACGGTCTTCAGATCAAATTTGAAGATTTCTATCAAATTTTGTGCAAAATCCGTTCAGAGGAAGTTTTATCCGGTTGTCCGAATAACATTTAACTTGATAACTTCAAAACGAAGAAAAGTAGATAGATAAAATTTGGTTCATAGATTTAACATCAAAAGTGTAAACATCCACAAAGAGCAACATCCAACAAAAGATGAATTGTCTGTCGGTATGTACTTTCAGAAGCATGCAAACGCGATCATTCAAAAATGCAATGAATTGAATATATCAAATTTCATCTGATTTTTGACTATAAGTATAGTTTTGGTTAAAAGTTTTGTTTCAGTTGGTTGGGAAAAAATTTCTAAAACACAAATTCGATTTTCGGATAGTATTAACATCATACCAGAGATTAATCGCCAAGTAGTACACGATAGATCCAATAAAAATGCTAAATTCTCTCCAAAGGTTAATATTTCGTAGCTATTGTATACCCATTTCATGTAAGGCATTTTTGGATATAGCACCTTTATTAGAATGTTTGCGAGAAAGTTTTGGGAAGACCACTCCAACTGGTGATTTAAAGGGGGAAAAAACCTATCTAACTATGACAGTTGTCTACACTATAGAAATTAAATCTGTGTACTGAATTTTACCCATCTAGCTGACATCATTTTGTAGTTATCGTGTTAACTTTTATTCGGACAGCCGGACAGATAGACTTCTGAAAGTGTTTTGCTCAAAATTTGATAGAAATCTTTAAATTTGGTCTGAAGACCGTGCTCCAAATTTCATCCGTCTAGCCCAATGACGGACTAGAGTTATCTTTGTCACAGACAGACAGACATTTTCCAAAAATGCATTTTTCGAATGCAAGGAGGTCTGAAATTTGGAAATTCGGCAAAATTTCGAGTTCGAATTTTTTGACGATTTCTATACTTTCCATATATTTCGTATATGAGGAAGTAAAAAAGGTTGGCTAATGTGAAACTAAATCATATGAATGCATAGTTAGGGAAAGCAGGTTTCAAAAGTAACATCTTTTCAGTGCTTTTATACTAATGGACATTTAATGACATTTTTGGTGAGACTATTCGCAACTATTTAAATATATATTTTATTATTAGGAAAGATAGTATTCGCTTCCTTCTCATTGGTCTAGTCTCTAGTAGGTTTTTGAAAATGTTTTTTGATTTTTTTTAAAAAAAGAAGTTTTTTTTATTTATGGGACTAATTTTAGTAAGCAAAAATTTAGGGGGGGGGAATTGAAAGTATCTGTTTTATTTAAATTATTTGGGAATTTTGCAATTTTTTAAAATTTTTGAAGTAACCAGAAAAAGATTTTAAATAAACATAGAATGTAACAATATAATACCGATTTTCAGAAAAATATACTATATAAAATTAGCATATTTCTGAAAATTCTTTAAATTTTAAGCTTTTATTTCTAAGAATGTTTAAGTTGAATTCTAATAAATTAAGAATTTCCAACAAAAAGGTATTTAAACTTGTAAATTAAATAATGTAACAATTGCAAGAATTAAAAACCACGGATTCCTCTACAAATAAAATGATAATAAAAATGTAAAAAAAAATGAAACAAAAATAATCATGACAATTTAATTAATGACAACAAACACCTTATCTAATTAAATTGATTGATTGCATTGGAAAATCTGGGATTTTTAGTAGCAAAGCTGTCATACCCTACACATCAGTTAATTAAATGGCTCTTAAATTAATGTTTTATATTTTATATACTGAACTGCTGGCAAGATTATTAGTTTATTTGTGCAATTTCTTACTTCCCCAAATGCATTTAATATAAAGAAAAAATTATCTTACAATCATTTATTATGCATTTCAAAAATAATTTGGAATTTTGATGAAAGCTAAAGAATGAAAAAAACACAACATAAAATTCATTTTCCTGTATGGCACAAATGTATCTGGCAGTGTAAAAAACGATTCCGATTAAGTTTTTCTTCCTTGTATTTTGATTACTTGCAGACGATTCGCTTAGTACCGCGCTTCGTTGGTTCGAATTCGCATGGGTCACTAGTTCCAACGTTCAAATAAGAAGTGTTCTTTTATTATATATATTTTTTTTTAAATAAAAAGCGAAATCGGCAATAAAGAAGCGAAAGAAGAAATGAAGCATGCTTAATTCAGATCGCCGTACCATTGTAGCAATGAGTTCCAAGAGATAGCAAATCGTTTGTCAAATAATGAGTCTGGTGGCGAGTCCGAGTGTTGCTTTGTCTACTCCGGCTACTGGATATTTTGGCGAAACAGGAGTCTACTATGATAGCGAATATTATACAGGTTAGTTGGTCTATAATTATGGATAAATGCAATATCACAGTATAATATTTATATTTATTTCTAAATTAAAAGTTATATAAAGGTTAAATTTTTACCGGCGAATTGAGAGATATTTTTCAAAATAAAAATTTTAAAATTTTAAATTATATTTAATTTCGAGAATTTTAAAATATATTCCTTTCTATGACTTAAAAAAAAGGAATATGAACAATAGAAACAATTCTTCAAGAACAATAGAGAGTTTTTTTTATATTTATAGAAAAAGGAAATTTTAAATTAATGAAATGTACAGTAAATAATTTTGGACTTCTTTTATTATTTAAACTCTTGACTTTTTGAATTTTTCATACATGTTTTTTTCAATAAATTTATTATTTGATTTTAAGAAATAAATCTGCTGTCAAAGTCAACTGTAGGATTATCTAAATTTGCTTAAAATTACTTTGGATTTAAAGGGGAAAAAAGACAGCAGAACATTTCTTTCTTAATTTCTCTTTTTCAATAACATTTCTTTGCTGGATATTTGGTCTAGTTTTCGTGTCGGAATGCTTTTCTTTCGATTGAAAGTAAAAAACACATATCAAAGATAAGAACATTTTGTACCAGTACCAGTGGTGAAGCAAAAGAGTTGTGCAGCTAATTGCTATGACGGTCTAAAAGATGCAGGTAAAGTGAAACAAAACTACAGATAAACTTTAAGTGAAAAGCTTTATTTAGTAAAAGTATAAGAATAGGAATGTTTTCCACAGTTGCAAGTAAATTGGATTTAGTTTTTGATAGTAGAATTTTTACTGTTGCTTAGTTGGCTGAAAAATGTTTTAGAAAATTCTCTAATGTGAACTTTGATTTTTTTGGTATTTTTAAATCCTTATATAGAAAATCGTTGTTTATGAGTCATGCTGCATTTGTGATGATTCTGAGTAATTTGTTTTACATAATTTGAACTTTCTTAAGATCCATTTTGATTGCCCCTGATAGAAGAATGAATAGATAAGGATTTAAGAAAAACTTTTTGTTTAGTAAAAATGAGTGGAACACTTTTTAGTGAATTTCGTGATATTAATAGAATTATTAGATGCAATTTCGCCAAGAATTTATTAATGTTGTATTTGATGTGATTTTTGAAATTAAGCTTGCTATTGAAAACCAAGGCAAAATATTTAATTTCTGCATTCCAAAAAAAGTTATCTTCAAAGAAAGTAAAGATTCGTAATTTTTTTTACTGAAATATCCTTTGCAGAACACAACTGCACGGGTCTTTTTAGTATTAATGGTATCGCACCAAAGATATACATCATTTTCTTGATTTCTATAAGTCCCCGTTGGAGCATTCTTGTGATGTATTCTATCGTACTTCCATGAGCTAGAATGGCTGTGCCATAAGCAAAGTAGCAGTTGAAGATATTGCTCATTTTAGTGAAATCTGTAATGCACAGCGTAAAGAATAAAGGGCTAAATACACTTCTTTGATGCGTTCCAGCATTGATGAGACCATCTACAAAGAAAGTATAGTTTATTTTGACTTCAAATATTCTATTTCTTGCAGGGGGGATGAAAATACCATTGAGGTAACGTGGTAAATTTGTTAGAAATAAACTTTTAGATTAAACCATTATGCCATATGCGATCAAAGGCCTTGCGAATATCAAGGAAAACGCAACCTGTGCAAAACGTGTTGTGAAATCCGTAAGCAATTCACTTAGTTCAGTAACTCGGAGGAGTTGAGAAATGCAGGCCTGGTGTGGTGTAAAGCCGTATTGCAAGTATGTTTTGTTGTTCATTGCAGTGGCTTTTAATCCACCGAGAACTTTTTCGCAAATTTTGCGAAAGTTGCTTAGTAAACTGATGGGACAATGATTGTCAAGAAGTTAATGACACTTTTTTTAAACATACGATTATGTTATTCATTTCGGTTATGACTCTGTTATTTAAAAGCAAGCTGTTATTTCGACGTGATTTTTTTAAGTCATAATTGCTATTGCATATACTAGAAGATATATGTACATATATACTGTTTTTAAAATTTTCTTAGCTTTTTTATTTTTTTTAAATGTATTCTTTAATTAGAGGAAAAAATAAAGAAATTGGGTACTAAAATGAACAACTGTAAGAAATTCATTTAAAATTATTAAATGCATCCTCAGTATTTCCTGTCTTTTAACAGATACGGCATCACAGACGAGGGGCAGTAATACGTGTAAATTAGCAGCTCTTAAATTAAAACTCAGAAATTAATTCAATCCTTGTTTTTTGTCTTTTAATTTTGCATATTTGTATACTTTTTCTTATAAAGAGCAAATGCAGATAACCTAATTTATAATTTATATTCTTTATTAATGCGAAAATCTGGGGTTTTTCTACAAAACGCTTACTGAAAATGGAAATTAAAAGTATCGAACTGAATGAGATACAGAATTTCTCTGAATATGTGCTCAAAATTATTTTGTGTTTGATAAAATGACGCTTAACCCTCTAACTATAAATGTTTTAAATCGCTATTTAGATGCAAAGTTAATAATTAAACAAGTTTAAATAATTTTAAAACGACCGAAACTGTTATTTAGAAGTTACCTTATAACAGAATAGCATAATTTTAAGCTGTAATAGTTTAAAAGATATATTTATCCTGCTGAAATAGCGTGAATCAGTAGAAAACAGTTTGACTTCCAATCCGAGAAAATCCGAGGAAGATAAAACACTTTGAGGTTTAAGTAAATGAAAAAATATGCTTTGATTTCTATTTGTCACAACTTGTAGGGATATTAGAAAAAATCATAGAATGGCTCTCTTCCTGTCTCTTTTCTTTTAGCCTATTCCTCACTATCAAAATATTTTTCTTAATCTTATATTTTAATTATTTCCCTTTGATATTATTCTGAAGGAAACATTTCCGCCTTATATGTTCCACTTAAATTTTTTATAAAAACACCTCTTTTTACTTATTATTTAATCAGGTAAATCGTTTTCAAATTAAGGAAAATGATCGCATTTTGAAACATTTTCTTAGTTAGATCTATCCGGTGAATGAGCCCAATGGTTATATGCACTTACTTAGTGATGAATTATGTCTATTAATGCATTTTAAGAATAGAATATATTTAAACTTATTCACAAATACCTGTTCTGTTGCCTTATTTATTTATTTATTGAGTTAAAATTTTTATCGTACACTTTTAATGACTTTCCTGTATAGAGTGTGAAAAAGAAATAACTTTCTAATATTTAACTGTATGTACCGTATTGTTTATTATGCATTAAACATATTGAGGCGAGTCCAGTTTTCACTTATCTTTTTGTTACATAAATTTCTATTTGCTTTCTTCAATCCTTTAGAGTTTCTTTAGATGTTTTAAAAATTGACATTTAATCACCGTACAATTATAGCCATCTGAAAACATCAACTTATGCTAAATGCACATGTATATACAAGAACAGCATTTGGTGCAAGTTATAAAATGGCATTCAGATCTGTAATGCGATTGGTTGAGGGCATCACCACGGCTTCAAGTTACAGCTTATTGTTAGAAATTAACGTAATGACTTTACATGCATATATATTTTACCGTATTAATTTAATAAATTTATATTATTTTAAAAATGCTAACTAGCATCATAAACACTATTTCACCAAACATAAAAAAAATCCCTTTTAAAATATTAAATTAAACCAGCAGGAGAGTTCTCCCGAAAACTTTCTATCATACTCTCTCATAAAGGTGTTTTACAAGAGAAAGCCTTGCATAGCACTGGCGTACAATAGTTACGAAATATTAACCTTTGGAGTGAATTTAGCATTTTTACTGAATCTATCGTGTCATCTTTGGCAATTAAGCTCTCGTATACGGTTAATAACACTCGAAAATCAAATCTGTATTTTAGATGCGTTTTTCCACATCGATTGCAAAAAAATTGTTAAAATACTACATTTGTAGTCACAAAACCTATACCAAATTTAGTATATTCAACTCATTGTCATTTTGAATTATCACGTATATGCTAAAGTACAGACCAACAGATGTTCAACCCCTTATTTGCTTTGGTTCAAAATTTGATGGGTGTCTATCAAATATATCTATAGCACTATAGATGTTAAATCTGTATTTTCGAATTTTATCCGTCTAGCTCTAATAGTTTTGAAGTTTTCGTGTTAAATTATATTCGAACAGACGGACTGACAGCCTTCTTCTGGACGGATTTTGCTCAAAATTTGACCGAAATCTACAACTTTGGAGTTAAGACCACATACCAAATTTCGTCTTTCTAGCTCAAAGAGTTTTTGAGTTATCTTTGTCACAGACAGACAGAGGGACATTTTCTAAAAGTGTGTCTTTCGAACTAACGGAGGTCTAAAAAAATGCAGATTCATCAAATCTCGAGTTCGAATTTCTTGACGATTACTATACTTTCTCTATACTACGTATTGGAGAAAGTAAAAAGTAATTATAGGACTCTTTTCAGGGAATTCTTAATCTTTTAATATTTTTAGATGCTGTGCATTTTACAACAACTTTCCGAAAAATTTAATTGCAATAGTTTTCTTTCCTCAGAGAAAAACTTACCTAAAGAAATCGAATATGACTCCCAAGAAGAAGAAGAAGAGAAGAAAGAATCAGATGAACCCACTCTGAAGCCGCCCAAGAATCCATCCCTGAAGCTTCTATGGGTCCTCTTGTCCTCCATGTTGGCTATCCAAGAAGCCGACTGCCATTTTTGCCCATCACACAATGGCGTGTATCCCAACATAAACAACTGCAAATGTTATTACAAGTGTACCGATGGTGTCCCTCTCCAGAAGTGGTGTCCACCCGGGCAGAAATTTGATGTCATGTCCATGAGTTGCTCCTTTCCCTCGAAAACGGTCTGTGCAGGTAAGGTGTTAAAAAATAAGACAAATCAATGACAATTGCCAATTTGAGGGATGGGTCATGATATCAGTCACATAGCAAATATTAATATAGTATAAGGCATATCCCTTTCCATCATACCATATTTCATTTTGTAAAAATAAATAAACTAAATAATATAAATAACCTTTCAAGACTGATACCTCTTTGTTTTCCATTGTTATATTGTTTTACAATACATTTATATATATATA
>JAPMOR010062154.1:244065-257775 GCA_026543865.1 Argiope aurantia | reverse complement strand
CACATGTTACCAGCGATATTAGCGAATTACCAGAAGCGTAAGTTATATTTATCAATTTAATAATTCAAATAATTGGTTATTAAATCAATAAGAACAAAGTGAATACTCACAGACAATGCTTATCCAACTATATATATTCAATTAATCATTAGCCTGGATTTTATATTTTTTACTGAGTTGAACATTAAGATTAATTTTTTTAAAATTCATGCAAGAAAAATGATAATGCTAATTTTATAAATTAATATTCATGTGCATTTTTGAACTATTTTGGCAAATATGCTTCTGGGCTTTAGTCAAGAAAACGGTCATAATATGCAGTAATATTTTGACATTGAACATGATGTTTGGAATAGAAAATTGCCAGAGTTATGACAGCCATAGACTAAAAAGAAAGGAATGTAGCATCTTCAAATAAACGGTAAATCGGGATGCCTCCCAAATGAGCGCTTTGAGGAAAGTGCAGATCCGATTTTATTTGCAATTATTTCAATTTGGTATTTTAATGTAGAAAACAGTAATAAATAACCGAAAGAGTGGAATTATTAGAAATCAGTATATTTCAGAAAGCAACATAAAATGAGTTACTTTATAAAGTTCTTTTTAGCTGAATATGTTCAGTCATACTTTTGAAACAGAATAGGGAAGAAAAAGAGCTTTCTGGATGTTCATAGGTAGATGACAATTTGAAAAGATAAATTTTAGTTTCAATGATCACTGCTCGAATGTAGAAATTTGGAATTCTCATTTTTTATTCAATTATCAGATGTGTAAATACTTATCATAATAATTCGATTCAAACCCAAATGAAGTACCCATCAGATTTTTTGTTAGCATTTGATGGCATTGCTTCTAGCAATATCACATTTTTATATAAAAATACCGAGTATCCAAAAATAATAACTTACATTGTGAGAACTACTTTCTTATTCGTAGATTTTAGTTAGAAAAAGGGCCCATGTTCTTTCCAATTTAATGTTCAATACGGCCATCACTAGCGATTTTACAGATGTTCTGTCCAATCTCTTTTAAGTGTTTAATAGTATTAATGGTGATACGGAATCACCTGCTGAAGAAATATGCAGTTAGCGATATGTTAGGAGTAGCGTCCACGTGCTGACAGCATATGACTTTTGAGAAAATCTGCCATAAATAGTTGCCAAGAATGCGTATGTGCGATCTTCATAGAAAATCTAAATTAAACCGAAGAGAGTGCCTTTCCCATAGTTATCTCACATACTTCTTAATTAAGGTGTTATCCCTCTCATTGTCTTATAAAAATTGGAAAGTGAACACCATGGGAGATCAGATTTTTAGTTTTAAAATCACACGCATAAGCCTTTTGCACTTCGTTGCATAGTGAAGAAAATTGTGCATGCATTTTGATGACTTTTTGTCGACTGATTAAAACCAAAATTTGACATAGAATTCAAGTTTTAGCAACAAAATCACAAATATTATTTATCTAAGATTTTGCTTTCTTCAGTTATTGTGTTTCAAGTATGTGAATATTCAGACTAAGTGATGGTCAATTCGTTCACTGATTTTTTCATACTGAAAATTTCATAAGAATCAACACTTTATATGCTAAAACTGTGTACCATATTTTATTCACCAAGTTTATTGTGTTTTGTACTTATCATGTTGTCTTGCATTTAGATAAATAAACAAACTTCCTTTGAAGAGATGTTGTTCAAAATTTTATAGAAATTCACACATTAGGTGTAAAGACCACTTACCAAATTTCACTCAAAACATTTTTGAATCAACGTGTTCACATACAGTCTGGTATAATTCCACATGAATGTTTTCCAGACTCAGAAGTATGAATCGTAGAGATTTCTCAAAATCTCGAGTGCGATTTTTTTTAACAATTCAATATTTTTCTGAGTTCACTTCATATATGGAAAGACAAAAGCGTAGACAAAAGCTTTTCGCCTTTCACCATCATATAGACATCTCTCAATATAAACTATTCCTTGAACGGGGCCCTTTTTATAGAATGCAAGCTGAACAACTGCTCTGAAGCATCAATATTGTGCTTAGAAAACCTTGCTATGATCAATTACCATTGTTTGAATATTATACAATTATTCAAACATTGAAAAATCACGAATGGAATTTCGTTTGAAATCTGTTAGAGCAATTTAAAATTTTAATTTCCTACAGTTCCTTTTAATGTCTTCATATGTCCGTTTAATTATTTAATAATTATACGTTTAAAATTAAGTCATAAACAATTATTTTTCCAGGTGCTAGAAGCATTTAATTTATTTAAAAGCGCCAATGTAATAAAAGATAGAATTAATTTCAAATATTGTAATAGAAAAAATATATGTTTCGTATACATGGTGCTGTGAATTAAATAGCAAAAATCTCTATGATCTGTGTTTATCAAAATATATATCACGGTACTATTTTGTCATTATTTTTTACAAATATCAATTGTATTTCTAATATTTGCTTTTAAATAATATCGACCGTAAATATTTTTGCTTCCTTAGGAATGATTTTTCCTATATAAGCTTCGATCCACATAGTCCTTATTGACCTTTATTAAAAATGCTGTCAGCTGAACTTGTAGATTTTTTTTTTTTTTGCATAATTTTCAGAAAGAAGTCGATAGCATTCAATAGAATAAAAGTCGATAGATATTTTAATAGTATTGTTTTTATTTTCTATTTTTTATAGGCCTTTAAGATATATAAAATATATGAACTAGATTTAAACATTGTATATGTGGATAATTTGAAGCACAGTAACATATGACATTTTTACTCATATTGCCGAGTAATAATTATCAATAAGATTTGAAATGGAAACAATGAATGTGGAATACACTTAAAATAATTCATCTTGTTATTACATACAATTGAAAATATTAATTTAATTGAAATAATCTAATACAAATTCCTATGAGTGCAAATTAAAAAGTGTATATATTAAGAAATACAAACGAAAATAAAAATCCTACTTTGGAGTGAATTGTTGGCAAAAATACGCAATTTTTTGATAATTTGATGGATGAGTTTGAGTTTCATCCTAATAGTAAAAGCTTTGTCATAAATTGTGTATCAAGTTAAAAAAAATTTTTTTTTAAATAAAAATGTGAGAATTAAAGAAAGTATGTAAAAAATAAAATTGGTATCATTAGAAAGGTAATTTTTTTTTAAAGTTTCAACGTGTTCACTGCCACGACTCACACTTGATATTCGGGTCAACTATCTAGTTAGATGCTCCCTTCTTTTCCTATCTCTTAACTATGGTAGAGAAGGAGTCATCTAATAAGATAGATGGTTTGGTACAATTATATATTATCTGTCACGCACAGGCGCGTAATCCAGTAGTCAGTGTGTTAAGATAATGCAAAAACCACTTTTAAGCTTTAGAAGATATGAATATCAATCTATAAATAAGTCTTAGCGATCACCCATTTGAAAACAGTAAAGCCATCTTCGACTTTGATTAAACTTTCTATTTAACGCATATTTCTATATACTATTCTTTCATATCATTTTTCCTCGGTCGAATGGAATTTTTAATGACACAGCGAGTTCTCTCCCATGTCATTGATTGAATTTTTAACATCTTGAGGAAATCCGAATGCGTATTTAAAACTTAAAAATAACAATTTTGAATGATTTTGAATCAAGTTGCTTTCCTAAAATTATTTCACAATTAAATTAAAGAAATGATGCTTGGAAAATTATTCTACTTCCTTTAAAGCATTGTTCTTTGCTTCAACAAGAAATTTCTTTGCTCGGTTCATTCCAAAAATACCTCCGAAACAGATATGTATTCGAAAAAAATATTCGTCAAAAAACATATCTGTATGAATTCATTATCATAAACCTGAAGAATAATGTCGTGACAAAGTCTAATCAATCACTGAAAATTCATGAATGAAAGTGCATTTCAAACTCCATTCGGGAGCTTTTTGAATAATTTAAAACTTTAATTTTTCTAAAATTTCTGTCTTCAATTTTTCCTTTTAGAACCGAGGAAAAGACAGCGTTCTGGTTCCTCTTGCTTATTTTGGTTTTATGATTTTATTCATAAGTCGGTGAATAATATCACTAACAACATTTGTTTGAAAAAACTTGATTGGAAAAACCAAATAAAAACTCTTTCATTTTCTAGTAACATTTTAATGCAAATGTTGACAACTTTGCACTCCCGGTTTTAATGACTTATGATGTTTTTCTATTTTTTATACCAGAGTTTTGTTCCGTCGATATGTTAGTACTAACTATTATCGAGAATTAAATTATTACTGTTTATTTGCATAGGATACCCTTTGGATATTTCTCTAACTTTTAACGCTATCTTCAATTTCAGATGGCGGCAATGAACTGATTCAAAATATCCCGCACCATCAACCGGTATTACATCAAGAAGGTAAGAATTATCCTTTTAATCTGTTGACTTCTTTGGCAAGCTCATAGACAAACTAAAATCCTATGTCTTAACTGTTTGTGTGTTTACGTAGTTTAAAATAAAAAAAAAATGTACCATTTACCCTAAAAACTCTTTCAGGTGTAATAAAAAATATTTAAAGGCCTTTTCTTCAGATATAATAAAGATTAATTTATTGATAAGTTTACCTTATAAACATATCAATAAATGTTAGTCAGTAAAACTGTTGTATATTTCACGAAGAAAATATTGTTGTTTCGATGACCGATTAACCTGAGAAATACAAATTATTTGCATATTTTTTTATTATTCATTTCGCTATTTTGGTTTTTTTTTAAATTAATTACTATCATTCTTCCAACAATGGAATGCTCATTTTTCAGAATGTAAGTATTAGTTTTGCTTTCATTTCCATATAAAATGTACCAGAAATGTTTAATGTATATACTCGGCGCTCGATTTATTTACTCTTGATTTGTTATTCGTTTGAATATGAGTTGCATGAACATTTTTTGCATATTTGATTTGGATGTTTTACTTGATAAAAATTTAAAGATTTAATTAATATTATCGTGTTGTTTGATATATTTGACAATACCAGTCTTTGATTTTAAGAAATTAATTATAAAATATAGGAACAGAGAACCATTTTACTGACATAGAATCTAATATCTTTTGTTTACAAAATGTTTTCATATATTCGGCTAGTTGTTTAAAAGCCATTTTATTGTTTCATCGTAAAAAGCAAGAACTGCGTATCATATTATTAAAAGAATTTACCTTAAAGATGGTAATATTTACAAATGGTACAAATTTTATCATTATCGTAATCCAAAATATTTTCTTTTTAAAAAAAGGCACATTATAATGTATTATCTGATTTTTTTACGAAAAAACCCGCGTTCATTTTTTTAGCGAGTTTTAGATTTTGATGTTTGTATTTATTGTTTCATTTGCATTTTCTGATTTATGAAAGATACCAAGAGGAAGTTTATTGATATTGCTAATTGACGAAGCTCATATATATAAATTTTTATCAGAACTTTCTTTAGTATTTTTTTTTTTTTTTTTTTTTTTTTTTTGCTTTCTGTTACAAAAAAGGAAAAGAGAAAGTGTAATCATCAAAAATTTGGACAACGAAATTTTGATGAAACCACATAATTGAATTTCCTCGGCCAGGAAAAAAAATTTTTTTTTTTTTCATCTGCAGCGAACATATTAACTTAGAAAAATAAAGAATTAAAAGAATGGAATTGGATGATTATAGTAATCTTCATGCATAACTGTTGGTTGTTCATCGCAGTGGTAAGTAGATGGAATCTGTGACATAAGAGAGTTTCGGAAAAAGTTTGGGTCAGTGGTTTCAAGATATAAAAATTCTCCATCATTTAAAAGTAACTGTTGTAAGTAACTGGCCTATTTAAAAGTAACTAACTTATATTCTTACGATTTTCAAAAACCTTAAATTAAATTGGAAAAACTTAAATAAATGTTATTCAACTTAAATTAAAAGTAAGTGCCCAAGTTTAACTTCAATCATACGAATAAGTAGATATTTGAAATTATAATGTCATTTACCTTTCAACAATTATAATAACAAAAATAAAACACTCTGAGATTTCAAATACTCTTTTTAAGTGGGCGAAATGTTTCATGTTTCTTTACATATTCAATTCCCTTCATTTTGTGATACAAGTATTTCCTGTTACATTTTCATTTCACAATTCTTCAACGCAGATAGAATTCTTTGATCAGATTTGTTCGATCATTTCATAATTTTCCATCAGATTCAGAAGTATTTCATAATTTTCAGCTTCCATTCGCGTATTTTTGGAAAAAAGCTCATTTTTGAAAATGTTTTATTTTTATGTTTAATATATTTACAAAATAGTAATAATAATTTTTCTTTTATTTTAGAAATTTTTAGTATATTTGTTCTTTTAGTATTTTCAGACTTTATCAGATAATTTCCTTTAAAAAATTATGTTTAAATAAGAAATATTTTTAAAATCTTCTTATGTTATTAAAAGAATGCAATTTCATTGAACTTTTCTTCCTAATTCAGGCAATAAAGGTCATGTTCATATTACGCTGAATGTGCAGAAACCAAATGCCGGCAACGCAGGAAATGGAGGTAACGTTCAACATATTTTATAGATATTACTCATCATATTAAAAGCTTATATTTTCATGGCTATTTTAGTCATGAAAGTTCCGAATTTAGAAATAAATTTTATTCTCAGTTTGAAAAAGAAAAAATTCATTGTATTATAAATAGAATATACAATTAATGATTTTTTTTTTTACAAATTATCGAAAAAATGAATTATTCGGTCCTTTAAAGAATATTTATTTCGCTACAAAAAATATACAGGATGTAATTATGCCTTAAGAAAACGATTTTAAAGTAGTCAATTCGATAAATTTTAATTATTTTTAAAAAATATTGTAGGAAAAATTCTAATGTTATATCGTTCAAAATTTATATAATATTTTTGTTTTTATACCTATAATTATCTTGTGTATAACGGAATAAAGCAGGTTTGATTTTAGAGAGTATAGATACTTAGATATAGCTTGCAAAAATGAGCCTAAAATCCAATAAAATAATGTATGATTTAAGACAGCTTGCAAATGTGAATCCAAAGACCATTAAAATAGTGGGTGATTCCCGAATTTATATATAGATCCAATTTTCAGTAGAAAAGCTACTACACTCTAATTCCGAATTCTTTTCCGAATAATTCTTTTTCCTAAATCGTAATCAAACATAAGTTTTGAGAAAATATTTTCAGATCATGATCATGATTCAAATCATGGAAATAAAAATATTGTTATTAAATTTAATAATAATATTTTTGAAAAACGCACTGTTATTCCGATGGTGAGGCTTTTAAATTGGCATTCTTTGCATGGTGTAAGAAGTGTTGAGCACAGAATGCAACGGTTATTGCAAGTAACCAAGATGAAAATAAGTCAAATGAATCAAACCTGAAACATTATCATTATACAATGACATTAAAAAGAGGTTTTTTGTTAATGTCGAGATCTGAAAGTTATAATGGTAAATTATATCATGGCAGGATTCATATGCAGAATTATGCCAAAAGAACGCAATCATCGAGATAACATTTCATGCGAAAGACGGTTATAACTGTCAAATTACATTGCGTAGAATAAATATGCGTAAACAATTTATGTGTTCACTTTTGGAAGTGTAGTTCCCTGCCATAAGCCGGATGGCATAAACGAAACTTTAATTCACAACATTTTTATTCTATGTGATTCATCAGATACTACAATAGTGCCAAAGCAAAGCCAAATCTATTTAAAAAGACTTCATTAGTTTTGAAATACTCATTAGAAATTTATCTAATAAGTGTTACTTCATTCATTTCTCAATCTTTAGATAAATGTAGTTTATTTTTATCACGCTAAGCTAAATAATTACATAACAACATGATTAGCTAAATAATTACGTAACAACATGATTAGCTAAATAATTACAATTACGTTCTTATAAGTTAATCGCTTATCCTATTTAAAACATGAATTTGTATTGTTTGATTATTTTCAGATATAATCTAATCACTATTTAATCAGTTTCGTTTTCGCACGGATCAGTGAAAACTTGAACCGATAGACAGGAACAACTGCATTATATTTTGTTAAATAGTCCTCAACATGATTATGCTGCATTTAAACATGATTGATACATTTTAATAATAATCCTTATATATCAGTCATCGATATTCGGTGTCATTAAACTCTATTTACATAAATTTAATTTCAAACAATTTTTGAATACATTTTTTTACTGTGCAAAATAATGAGATTTTTTTATATTCATTATATTTTATTTTTCATTTAAAATAAATTTTTATCAAACTGATGGTCATGCGGCATAGCAGGCACTGAAGCAAAATCTAATTTAATTGAGGATTAATTAAACATTAATATCTAAAAATATTAAAATGGTGTAATGTCATTCAGAATACACAAGTATATATAAATTGGAAACTCTAGCACTCCAGGCAGTAAATGCAAAATAGATAATAAAATTCTATCTTTATTAAATGAAATAATTTTTTTTTAAAAAATTAAAGTTGTTTTATTTCATTGAACTCTTTCTAAAAGTAAAAGAATTTATATTATAACTTTCCCTGTTGATACGATTGGTCGTAACTGTATACTGTTAAGTTAAAAAAACAAAACTGTGCAATTTTGTTTCACAATTAAGATCAAGAATAATAGATTGCATTTGTTTCGTCAATGTTTTTGATTAGTTCGTGAATGACTAACGTTATATTTACTAAAAAAGAATTGAAACGAAAAAAATCTTTGAAATAAAACATTCATTTTTCCACATTAGAGAATGCTGAAAACAAAGAGAAATCTATTTCCAAATGAGCCGCTAGTTTCGAATGGTTCAAGTAGCAACGATATAGATTGTAACATTATAAATTATTTTCACTTTGTGTAGAGACACGAGATTATTAATGACTATAAGTTTGATGAACATCAGTGAGAGCCATTTTCGTTTAACGTTTTATTAACAGTAACACAGTAACAAGACAGTACAAGAACAAGAAATATATGGATAAAAGGGACATGCGCAATAGTTTTTATGACGTACACAACAACGCCATCTATATGAAGTTGACATAACTATTATATTTAAAGGTTATTAACTATTGTTTTCCTATTTAGATGCAACACTTTGATAACTTTGCTTTCTTTTAAAGATTATTATTATTTAAAATTACATTAATTAATGTATAGAGTATAGAAAAAATGCTTTAAAAAAATTCAACCATCACCAATCAAGATAATGATTGAAAGAAAATCTTTTATCCCAAACAAAAACAATTCAAAATATGGATTTAAGAAAAGAAAGAAAGAATATTTTCTCTTCATTGTTTTTTTCGTTCGTTGTTGCTAGCTGAAGATGGTATTTTCTTTTTTTTTTATCTCTAAGTAAATACTAATTATTGACAAATGAAACTGATTTAGTGGCGTAGCAATAGTAAGGTTTTATACGGGATTATATCTAATTACTTCATCCCGAGTGGCTTCTAAATAGTAAATGACACGGCAGAATGAATTTAATTGCTCACACTTACATCACATTTTACTTTAAAAAGTAGTATAATCGCACTAACGTTTTGTCTGTGTCTCTTGTTTAACCTTGTGACTTGCGCCAGGAGCCCCTATCCCCTTGGTCCCGGGTCTCTACACTACTGTCTTGGCTAGAATACAAATTTTGGCTATAGATTTGAATTGAATTTTTGTTAATAAATCAGAAATGCACAAAAAGTCTTTTGAAAGTTATATGAGATTGACTTTTTAAATATTAGAATTTGATAAATCTTAGAACCTAAAGTGACGAATTACAAATATAAAAAATAGAAAGTAATTAAAAATTTAAAAAATCGTATTTCAGTACAGTGTTGTAACCGTGTTCTTAAGCAATGTTTTTTTATAATTTATTGAAAATTAAATACAAAATTTTTATTAAATGTTTAATTTAGGGGGATGCATTTTTTTAAAACTCTCGTTTAATCTCTTAAAATGATTTTATAGGTGGCAATGGAGGAGCAGGAGCCGGAGGTGGCGGTGGTGGAGGAGGAGGAGGCAATATGCAAATGCAGGGTATGAAAATTAAATCCGTTATAATTTTTTTTTTTTAGCTGTCGGATGCTCAAAAACTTCTCAAGTTGTTTTAAATATCTTTTATATTCACATTTTGTAAAAAAGACAGTGGTTTCAAAGATTTTTTTAAGGCTTAAAATATCTAAAATAATGATGTAGTAGCTTTTCAGTAATCCATTAGATATCAGAATCGAAGACTTCGAATAGATGAGTAAAAAATAACAATAATTTTTAAAAAAATTAAAATAATTATATGCAGGTACTCATACAACTTAGAGATATTAAAAATAAATAAAAACCCAAAGAACTGCGGCATTAGTATATTCATTTTAAAAAATAAATTTTAATAGAAAAGCTTACATTTATTGCACAAATTATTACAAAATACGTTACAATATGTGAAAAATTTTATTAAGAAAAGTGAAAAGTCTTAGAGAGTTTGAGAGCAACCGTCTATCGTTTATCTTGTGGATAGGTCAGTGGCATTGGCATGCACTGATTTTTTTTCCTTTCCTGCTCCCCGTTCCCTTTTGTAAAAATCCCAAATTATTAGGAGAGCCGGATTGTTGAGATGCCAAATCCTATAGAGATCACTATTATAAAAGCTTTATTGACAAAAATTACTATACGGAATAATATCGCACAAAAACAGTGTTTAAAAAAAACTGCAGTGGTCTCCCGGAATTTTCAAGTTTACTCTCTAATAAATGTATTTATGATTTACTCGCAGCATGCCATTGACGAACAATAATTATCAAAGAGACTATTTCGATCTTTGGCGGCTAATTAGTCGTTGGGTTGTCATTGATACACAAGTACTGGAAAACTAAATGAAATTTTTGAATGCCTGAAGCTGAAGCCAAGATTTAACACAGAACTATTTACACAGATTTAACACAGAAGTCTCAAAATCAAATTTGAGTCATTGCGTTTACATGAATACAAAAGAACAGACAGACGTTCAATCCTTAGATAGACTTGGTTCAAAATTTGAAACTGATCTAGCCTTTAGAGACTAAATTTATGTACCAAATCAAGGTCAGCAATTTTGATGCTGGGGGTGAGAGATGAGATAAGATCTTTACTCTGGAATATGCGAGAACGTTTCAGGGAAAACCTTCCTGCTGACTGTTCATGCTAGCATTCTAAAAGTAATAATGCGGATGGTCACAGAAGCAAGAGTTGCATAGTTAGAGAAACAAACGCACAGCATGATATCTTTTAGCATATTTATAAATTTCGATGCAACCTGTTATTCTGTCTGTATTGTGATTGTATGTGCAGCTTTAAAATGCTGTTTATCGTCTTGTTAAAAATTAATACCTAAAAATTCTTTGATATTACTGAGTATAGTTGATAATGTATTTCCCAACGGATTCTGAAAATTATATTGATAGGTATTGATTATAGATTCAAGTGACTGTAAAGCTTATCATCGTTTTTGGCTGTAAATTTTATAATTATTTTTTATTTCCATCTTAGGTGGAAATGGAGGTGGAGGAGGAAATATGCAAATGGGAGGTATGAACTTTCAAAATAGATAATTTTATTATATATGTTCTGCCATATCGGCTTATAGCTCTTAAACTTTACTGCAGTATGGTGCAAATGCAGTTTTTATAATAATTTTATGAAAGAAAATATCAAGCAGAAATAATAATCGTAAGAAAAAAAAATTTGATGTGCAATATTGTGTCTGTATGTGCTATATCGTTTCAGTTTTGTCGATGCGTTTTGTATCATTTTCATTGCTTGTTTAAATAAAACTTCGGTTAGTACGTAAAATAATCTTTCAGAAAGCTGCAAATTATCTGTGTTTTGCTGTCTTTCTCTGCATTAGATATCTTATCATGGACCTTGAGCTTCAAATTCAACATTACATTGGATATAAGCAGTTGAGTAACAAGCAGTAAGCAGTTAAATGCAGAATTTATTTTTCCAAGTCTCCGAAATCCCTCCCCGAAAAATGACACATGTGCATGTCAAACGGAATACAAACGGTTGCATAATTATAGTAATTTGAACAATTTTTCATTCATCTTCTGGAACTGCAAAATATTTTCCAAGGATGTAAACAAGGATTTCGCATCCTTGTTTACCTAATTCAGTTGTAATGAGAATTTGTATCAATTTCTAAGCATGAAGAGGTATGATATAAACCATAATTAACAATTTAACTATACATTTATTTGAAACGACTTTTGCTTTTGAATTGCGTTTAATTTTTTGAACATGTGAAGGCAGTAGCATTTACTTAAAAATTCATTTATTTCTTAGTATTCAGAATATGTATTGCTGCATGATACTGAAATAACTTAAAGCTAATTAGAATTGCAAAAAAAAAAATTGAAACATAAATTCAAACAAATACGGAACGTTCTGTTGCGTCAAATGTACCAAAAGGTTTAATGTTAAAAAAGACATAAATTTAACGAACAATTCAATGGATAAATGATAAAGACAAAAGTGTGAGAAGAATGTATTATAATGAGACACCGATTATCTGTGATTCAAGGAACTGGCGTAAAAAAACGTGTAAATGAAAATAAATTTCATTAATTGTTATGAATTTAATGGTTCTACTACAAATTCATTTAAAAGTAATGATTTTAAAGTTTTTAAGATGCACTAGTATATTACTGCGTACTATTGAAAACATTAACTTTTGAAAATAATTTGTCATAAAGGTGAGAAAAATAATATTTTTATTCCCAATTATACTGTCTTATTTTATACAAATTATATGTGTACAAAAGACATTTGTTTAATAATTTCTTTCATCGTTTCTGAAGTATTGATTGTATGTGAATATTAAATACAGCATTATGTAAGAGGATTAAATGAATCCATTTAATGTTTCTTTCACTAGTGTTTAAAACAAAATAAAATGGTAGATTTCCAATGGATTCCATTGTGTCTTTAAAGGATAGTCTTTATCTCTCTCTATCTCTCTACATATATATAACACTAAGGTACATGGCAGAGAAATCGCTCTTATTGCATATTGTCGAATGGCAACAGTGACAGGTAAACAAATCGCATACGAAAATTTCAGACTGCTTTATTGGTTTTTGCCAGACGAATCAGCAAAACAACTATTAAACCAGGGCTTGTGAATTGTTTTAACTTCCAAAATGATCCCCTTTTTCATGAGTGCAACAGCATTAATGTTATTTAGTCCTTAATTTTTTCGTATAAAAGTATACTTATTATAAGGGCAAGCTGTGGACTTTTCAACAATTTGATAAACAAGATAGTATTTAATTCAAAAAAATTTTGATAAAAAATAGCTGAAAACAAAATTTATCTCCAGGTTTCTCTTCAAGCTATGAAGCACACTTCAGTATTTACTAACTGCATTGATCGCATCCTGTTGTGACCTCTATGGGCCTCTTTTACCTTCGCACTTACCTCTATGTGCCTCTTTTATCTCCGCACACCTCTATAGGCCTCTTTTAACTGCATCATCGCTCGGCGTTGCGTGAATTCTCCACTTTAATGGAAGTCATTTGGACTTTAGAAACCTGAATATGGACTGAATTGCATATGTGAAACTTCTCTATAACTGTTAACTGATTGAAACAGTTATAGAGAAGTGTGTGTGTGTGTGTGTGTGTGTGTGTGTGTGTGTGTGTGTGTGTG
>JAPMOR010062154.1:110185-242685 GCA_026543865.1 Argiope aurantia | reverse complement strand
CAAAATTTAATTCAAGTGAAATTTTTTTATTTCTATAACAATAATATATACCATTTTACCAGACGATTTCTTTTTATTACTTTAATTGATATGTGATTATTCCAAATTAAAAATTCTATGTATTTAAAAAGAATTTTTTTTTTCAAATCACAAACTGTGTGGATAAAATTGCATCTCAACTGTTTATATTTTTTTCTACAGGAAATATGATGCAACTTATGCAGATGATGATGATGATGATGCAACAAGGTATGTTAATTAATTTATTCAATTTCAGGAAGTATATTAATTGTATGTGATTTAATATTTATAAAACATTTTCTTGTTTTCTTTATTTTAAAACTTAAGGATTCTTATATATTTATACAAATACTTTCAAACAAATATATTTCAATTCTTAAGTGCTTAAGCAATATCCAATTGAAAATATAGATTATTTTGTAGAAAAAAAAATGCTGTTTATTACTCGTTAGAAGAACTTTACTTTTTTAGAATTTCAATCATTCTTACATCAAAAATTGTATATATATCCAGACAAATTTTTTAACAGTTCCATGACTGTAAAGCACGGAGAAAAAGCATATTGATCAAACTTTATTACAGAAAAAAACTCAACTGAATTTTAAAGAAAATACACAGATAATTTTACATGCTAAATACTTATAAACATTGTGTTTCTTTAACAAGAAGAATATGCTTTGAGAAATGTTCTATAATTGTTCGTTTAATTCAAAGCTTTCCTTCGTTATTAATATATCTTCATCTCCTTTTCTAAGGATTTCACTCATTTTAAATTAGATTTTTTTTATTTTAATTATCTTAGTTAATTTTATTTTGTTAAAGGATTTTCTATTTCCGAAAGGCTTATCTCATGCCAATCATATTTATTACATTTCGTTTAGTTAAATCTAGGCTTAAATTTACGAAAATCGTTTGCTATACTGGAATGAAACCACAATTTTGCGTTACTATTGAGACTCTTCTTCAGTTCTGGAAACATATTAAAGGGAAAGCTTATATTGTTTTGAAGTTGCCTATATGCCATTAATCGTATTATCTGGTGAACTACTTTCTTCTGCTTTACCCTCAAGTAAGAAAAAAAAAGAAGAAATTGTTATCTGCTCGACTTCTCGCATATTTCCGCAATACGGCGCAGTTTCGACTTTACCCAGTCATATAAAGAAAATAATCATACAAACATTTTCGAACTGCATTTCTTCCCTCCGATTATTTTGAAATCAAATATTTATTTTTAAAAAATCTAAAGTTTTGGAGTAAAGATCATATACTAAATTTCAACTGTATGCTTTATTTATATTTTTGAACAGTTGCTCTCCCATCAAAACGGATAGAGAAACATTTTACCCTTTGACAGATTTCGTCAAGAATTTGCTATAGGTATATAGTTTTAGGCATATTCTGAAAAAAAATTCATCCATCTAGCTTCCTGCGTTTTTTAGTTACCATCTAATAAACGTAGAAAGGAAAAGACAGTTCCACAAATAGAATTAAACAAGTATTTCTCATATTCTGAAGGGTTCCCAACAATTATAAAACTTTCATTGGAAGTATATTTTCTAACCGAAAAATTTAAAATTTAAAAATATTTTTCTTTTAAAAAGATGTTATTGGCAGGATTTTATAACAGTGGACCATATTATACCAATTATTATTATATAAATGCTATTTTTGAAAGCACTATTCAAAGATTTATACTATAATTGCGAAAATGATTATCATTTAAAAATGACTGGCATATGTTTTAATAATGAAAGCTATTTATATTCGATAAAGTGAATATAACATTGAATTCATCAATATTACATTAATATAATGAAAAGCTCATTAGTTCCTCTTTTAAGTTCCTGATTCTAAAAGATTAATTGCTTCATGATCAGAAAAATGTTGCAGTTTCAATTCCTTAAATAGTTTTTTTTTCACAAATATTAAATGGAGGGCGGGACGCCAAAAATACAAATTGCTTATTTATGTATCGTATTTTTTTTCCATCTTTTTTTTGTATTTTTGCAATTTTATGACTAATTATCTTTATAAAAAGAATATGGAGAAGGTTTACATTAATATGAAAGTTGCTATTCAAACGTTAATATTAATAAAAAAAGAACAATACTTTAAAAAAAAAGATCAGTAAGTTTTGCTACGAGCAAGTGTAGGAAACGTGTTTATTTATCTGATTAATCTTGCATTGTGTCTAATCTGGCGAGTTAAAAAAAGACAAATTGTTTACAAAATACAAAAACTCGAAGACAGAATATTAAACTAATTCTCGTCAACAACGAAACAGTTTTCCTCGTCTTTAAATAATCGACATCTGATTGTTTGAAACTGCCCGAATCGTAATTATAAAGTTAATGTGCTAAGACAAGAACAATTGGAGCAGAAACTGCTTGTGATACCATAGGCAAGACCGATAACAAAATTTTACCAAACGTTGTATTGCACTCGAGCACCGAGAAAAGAAAAGTCCCATTTTTTTAAACAATCTACTTTTAATGACTGATTTATTTTGAATACTAACTGCTGAAAGGGAACAGGTCAAAAATACAAATTTTGTAGGTGGCACAAAAAAAAAAAATTGTTTTCTATCACTCCTATAAGGCAAAAGTTAACTTTTAAAAAATTCCTGCTCATCATTTAATATATTTCATGCAAACTTTTGAATAAAAAGCATAACTCCTTTAAAAAAAGTTTCCTGTGTCTTAAGCCTTTTTTTTTAATAAAGGTATGATTGAAATAATAATACCCAGCTGTAAAAGTTTACTTACAAGTAAAACTGAGATATTAGATGTAAAAGCCTTTAGACTGTAAAAGATCCATTCACTTTTAAAACGCTATACATTCAAAAATACATACACATATATGAGTGATATGTGAAAGTCACTGCAAACTCGCCAATTTTTTTGAGTACTCTACTGTTCGTTTTGGATTCACGAGGGTGGCACTTTCCGATGATTGTATTTCGTTAAGGAATGGTACACAGAAAGGTGAATAGTTATTATCCCTAATAATTCCACGAATAACCAGAGTTAACCCTATTGATAAATGTAAACATCTCCTTTCACCCTTGCCCCCCCCCCATCTTTCTTTTTCATAAAATAGACGCCTCCTGACGTATGCGCAAAAGCATGGGGAATTTCCAAATCGTAGAATAAACCTCATAAAAGTTCTAAGTGAACCCCCTGAATCACAGGATCGAACTTTTTTCATACATTCTGACATTGGTCCTAACTCTAGCATTATCCGTACCCTGAGTTCTTCTAATACTTTTGTTTATAGGAGTAAACAAAGAAGGTCCTTAATGGGCCCAAAAGGAAGAAATCATTCGACGCTAAATCAGATGACCTGAGTGTGGGAAGGGGTAAAAGGGTACGAAGTGACGTCATTCTAATCATCACATTCAATCTAGCGTCATCAGCAGTTGTGGAAACAACCAAAAGTACATCATACAGAGGCAACTGCACCAATCACAGTATTCTAACAAAAGAAACACAGTCCATAAATCTTAGTCTGTAAAGCTACACAAGAAATATTCACTTTTAGTGAATTTCTTTCGACTATCATAATAGTGTGTGGAGTTTTAGTGCCCCAGAAATTCAAATTATGATGTCAATTCGCGTTTCCGTATAAACACAATGCAGTTTCATGTAGCTAGCGCACACAATACAAGTTTGGGAGTTTGTGGTTATTTTCATACATTACTCATTCTTGTACGTTAAATACTTTTGAATTTATAGCGCTTTGAAAATGAATGGATCTTTTATAATAGCCATAAGAGGCTCTGAAATTGCTAAAAGGAGAAGTAAAACTATTATGTTTGGTGTAGAAACCATATGCTAATAAGTAATGCTCCAAAAGCCTCTTTACGGCATCAGGAATGTAAGACAAAATTTTCTTAAAATCACTCATTTTTTCACTGACTTATGAGAATCTTTGATTCATATACTTTGCCTGTCAGAAATTTTGCATCGTTATCACTGCGAAACGAAATGAATGCGATATAAGGGCATCGATGCTGGCATTGCATTTTATTTCGCACAGGTCGTTTACGATGAAAATTTGGTCATTGTACTGAGAAATGACAATACATGCTTATCATGCTCACTTGGTGTTCATATCTTGGTGTACAAATCAGATATTACTTACAAGAGGTAAAATCTGTGGGATCTAAAATATAGGCTAATACTATCACCAATAGTTTAGTACATTTCCTATTTTCTACAGTATTCTTATACTAGTATATTTAGGCTTAGGTCTTAAAATTCCGAAGTCTTTGCCATAAATATAAGTGCGAATTTTCTTCAATTTTTTCCTACTAGGCCAGTGTCACCATACACTCAGCTAAAGAGTAACTTTAGCTCTATTCGAAATTGAAATCTTCGAACGTAATCAATTTCATTTTTCTTTTGAATCTATGAAACTCCTTCCCACCTTCATAGGATACAAAACATGCTAGTTTACCAGTTCTTAGAGTAGAAATGCCAAAAATATTAACAATCAACTGTCAAAAACAATAAATATTTACACCGACAAGCACAGAAAAAAAAATCATTTCCCATAAAATCAAAATGTAACACCAACAATCATTTTGTCATGCTTATAGAGCTTGTATTTAGTTTCTTTTAAGAGCCACTGCGTTTGCTACAGATAGGGAACGAATCTATGACACGTTCACTCTCTGCGGTAAATAAGAATTTTAATTCGCCCCCATAGCACTACAGTTAATCGAATGCATTTATTTTCTGTGGTAACCTATTTGTCTATCCATCTTAATTTTTCTGCAAAATAATAATAATATTATAATTTCTAAAAATTTTAACTCATTCGCTTTTTGCAGTTAGAGATTCATTTATTTAATCAATTGTATTCACAGTTTTCAAGATGATGAATGTGAAGACATAATTTAAACTTTTTATTTGTAAGAAATAACATTGAAATTACCCAAAAAAAAGATACTTGAATTAAGTACTCAACTTCAAATGCAAAATGCTACAATTTCTTCAAAACATAAATCCTTATATAAAATAGAAAAATATTCACCGTTTAATATTACATATTTATGATTCTAACCTCTCAGTTTTTGCAAATTAAATTAAATTTTGATTTTTTCATTTTAGGCATGAGTGGCGGTGGAGGAGGTGGGGGTGGAGCTGGTGGCGGTGGAACTGGAAATATGAATATGAATCAACAGATGAAGAATAATTATAATATGATGATGAACATGAATAATCAGCAAAATATGATGATGAATAATATGATGAACAATAATATGATGGTGAGTCAAGACATGAATCAAAATATGAACCAAAAAATGATGAATCAGAATATGAATCAAAATATGAACCAAAATATGATGAATCAGAATATGAATCAAAATATGATGAATCAGAATATGAATCAAGATATGATGAATCAGAATATGAATCAAAATATGATGAACCAGAACATGAATCAAAATATGATGAATCAGAACATGAACCAAAATATGATGAACCAGAACATGAATCAAAATATGATGAACCAGAATATGAATCAAAATATGATGCAAGGTAAGCTGATTATTTTTAACTAAAATATTATTAAATTTAACTTATTCAAAAAAGAGTAAGTAAATACATCCAATTTTTGCAGCATTTATACATGATATCTAAACTATTATAATTTGAATGTGATCACGTACATGTTTATTTATGATTCGAACACTCGTTTTATAATGTTTGAAATAATCAAATTTACAGCAAATTTTTTAAGACAGATGAAGCGTTAATTGCTTATATATAATTGATGACATTTTATACTTATATCTGGTAGGAGAAACAGAACAAAGCCAAAGACATTAATTCTTTTTTTTTCTATCAATTATTTTTATAAAAAAAAAAGCTAATTTTACGTACAAAAGTCTCAAAATAGTTTTTTAATGGAAACTCCAGGTATAGCTAATTTTTAGTGTAATCCAGCCAACTTTAAATATCTTATTCGCAGTTTTTTTAAATGCAAAATAAAAATATTGAGAAAACGGAATGTTGCAGGATTGTATTTCTAGATTTGGGAGATGTAATACAGTTTTTTTTAAATGTCTTGTTTGTGATCGATATAACCGATTTTTTTTCAAAAATGTATTATAAAACATAAGTGATTAATTTAAAGAAGAATTTACATTAGAATAGTAATGTGCATAAAAGCAAGTTTGCATTGGCATCCACTTGGACGCAGATGGAAGAGCATGTGATGAGATCGATAACGGGAAGCTGCAAATCTCACCAGTAAGCTACTACGTCAATATTTTCTAATTGGTGAGACTGATATATAGTTGATTGACTTCGGTAAGGTCATTTAGTTTTCCCAACTGCCCCCGATCCTATTCTCATGTAAATTAATAATAATGACCACATAATAAAGAATTACTCAATTTCAAAGAATAAAGCCTTTATGAATGAAGCAAAAATAATTCAACTATGAAAAAACTTTAAATAGTCAAGAAAGTAAATTGCTTTTAGAAAGTTTAGTTATTCAATTCTGGATAATAATGCTTAATCACAGGTGGAATTTCACTATTTTGTTTAGAAGAAAGGCAAAATTGTTTCATTCCACTTTTGGATTTCGCCATCTTGCTTGTTACGAAGGAAAATCTGTTTAGCTATATTTTTAGTTAGATCAGCAATATAATTCGACTGATTGACAATTAATTTAAATTGATTTAATTACTAAAAATATTGCTTTAATAGAATATACTAAAAAATTAAAATTGAGAACAAAGAAAGGCAAAAATGCAGATGCTTAAATACATCATATAAAAATAATTTTATGTTTTAAAAGTTCAAATTAATCGCTTTTTTTAAAAAAAAATTTTAAACTGACCAGTATCAATGTTAATTTTTATGTTATGTAGCTTGTATAGAATGCTGCTCAGTTTCAATCAGATTATAAAATAAATTAATTAATTGTGCTATTTAACTTTTTTATATACCTCCTAATTTTGCTAACAATTTTTGCTTATCGTGCCTTCGTTTTGCTTATCGCTAATTTTACTATTTCATGGCCATTTATTTTAATGTCTCATTTATTGTTTCGTATATTTTAGATAATGCATGCAAACAGGAAAAAGTGTGCCGAATTATACGTCGCTTCATTACAGTTTGCAAAACTGTCGAAAGATGTGAAAATGCAGCGCAAATAACTGTCGGGGACTAAATGAAATGATTTCGATATTCTCTCAAAATAAATGGTGATTTGTTATTTCTTTCCGTTTTTAATTTTAAAAAAGTTATTATTTTTGCTTCATTTTAAACCATTTTAACAACGTGGAGATTTTAAAAGAATTTTTGTTTTTTCATATCAATTTATCAAATTATCGCCAGATGAAATCAAATAAATTGTGAGATCTAAAAATCATATATCATCATAAGATCTAAATATCAAATGTATATATATATAATATATATAATGGAAATTTAAATTCAAAAAATTTGAATTATATTAATAAAAAAAATATTAATAGGAATTTAAATAATAATATGTGGTTTACTTGCTATATTGGGCTGCCCTCTTTCAGCTTTAACTGACCAAATATATAAGTTTTTAAAAAATGTTTTGTTCTAGGTCAAATTTCTTTAATTAATTCTGATAATTACAGGATGATTTATTAACTCATTTCTGTTTAAAAGAGAATATTCTAATTAATTGATTATAATAATGCTAATGACAAGCTGTCAATGTAAGAAAATTAAATAGATAAAATAGATAATCATCAAATTGCTCCAGAACTTTAAAGGGCTTGGAACTCTCGAGATTTTTTTTTTGACGGTATTTTCAAATTTATTTTTAATTTTAAGTTTCATATAATCATAAATCCTGGGCAATATGGGGGAACAAAAAAATCAGTTTTTGATTTTTAATTTGTAATAGCACGGAAAAGTTACCTTTTGGTGCAGATAAAATAAGTCATAAATATGAAAAATATTGGAGTACATCTTGAGTAGCCGCAATGAGTTAAAGTTTCATAAAATTGAATTTTTTGCTACATTTTAAAGTTTTTTAAATAAAATAATCAATTTTTGATTTTTAATTTGTAATAGCGCCAAAAAAATTGCCATTTCTTGTAGATAAAATAAATTAAAAATCTAAAATATATTGGAATACATCTTGAGGTGCCATCTTGAAAATGTTTCATAAAACTTCAGAACTTTTTCAAAGATTTTTTTGCGTGTGTCGATTATGAAATAAAAAGCTTTAAATAGACATTGTAATAGGAATAGAAATATAAAAACTTTTTTACTACTGCATTGGCATAGCCCTGAGTCATCGGCAGGGCGGATGTTATTGAGGGGAGGCGGAGATTTGTCTGCCTCCGGTGCACTTTCGGATTGTGACAATATGAAGTCACAGGCTCTGAAATACTTTATGCCCCCCCCCCACCTTAGTAAACTCTCTTTATGACAAACAAAAAATGAATTAAACTTATTTAAGTTTTTAACTTTGTCTTCATGCGTATTTTCTAATATCATTATATAACTTGAAGACCACTAGATCATTCCTATATGTTAATGCATCTTTAATTTTCTTTATCCTCATTTGTATAAATAATTTTTTATCGACAAAACTTTAATACTATGTCTTTTTTTAAATCGCTCTACACCACTGAATTATTCCATAGATATATTAATATAAATAAAAGTCGTGGAACTCCCCAACGATTTTTATTCTTCATAAATTTAAGGAAACAGTTCAATTTTTTATATTATGAAGATTATTTGTCCAAACCTAAATAGGCACGTTGTAGCGTACATTTAGCAAAGCAGAAAGTAGGAAAGAGAGCAATGAGAAAGTAGTCCGAACTTACGTAGTTTTAGAAAAGAATTTGCAGATGCAACGTTTTGATCCTATGGAAAAAATAAGAATCTACGCAAATCAGAAGCTAAAGGTACAAGGAAGTCAGAACACGACTGATTAGAAAATGATTTTTAGAGCATAGATTAACTAAAAATTATATATAATATTATATATCATATATTTTTTATCATGAATACATATCCATATAATCGAGTCGATAAAAAAAAAGATAAATAGTTTGCTGTCATTTATTTTTATTTTTTCTCTAAACTTTTAAAAAATATTATAAAAAATGAAATGATGATGATTTTTTTTTTCGATTCTTGCGTCCTACTAAGCCGGATGGGCTTAAAAATATTCAAATATTTGAATTTTATATTATATAAGGGAAAAAAATTAAAAAATATTCTTAATAAATATATCATTTTTGTTTTCCATTATCTAAGTTTATTAAAAAAGAACTCATTCAATTTAAACACAGAGAGTAGTCTCGCCCGGAAACTTTTCTAGAATATTCTCTAATAAAAATGTCACCCCCCTTCTCTTATAAAACTGCCCATCTTGGACAAGGCCGTAAACGCCACAAGTTCTAATGTTTTTCTTTTCAGACACTCGCACATGAGAGTTTTGTGCTTCGTAACATAGTGAAGAAAACCAAATAGGTATTATTAATACCTTTTTTTCAACCAATTGAAATTAAAATTTAACACAAATTACAATTTTAACTTCAAAATGACACAGCAACGTTCACTTATCTAAGTCGCGTTTTTTAAGTTATATGGTGCCAAAGTGTAGACCTACAGATGGTCACCTCTTTCACGAATTCAAATCAAAATTCTTTAAGTATCTACGCTTTAGATGCTAAATTTGTGTACCAAAATTTTTTCATAGAGCTATTTAAGTTTTGTAGGGATCGCCTTTATTTTCACTAGGACAGCCCAGCAGATAAACTTCAAGTAAATGTATTTTCGTAAAAAATCGTAGTAAATGTTCGTAATAGAAAACTCAATTTTCTACAGAAATCCCGTTATCGACAGAGAAATTCATAGGAAAAACTTATTTGAAACAAATGTCAATAGTATTCTAAATCATACAAATTTAAAATCGAGTTTTTTTTTTTTTTTTTTTTTTGTAACTTGGATTCCAGGCAAATACATATAAACGAGTATAAGAAATGCTAATTCGTTTCTAACGCATATTATTATTTTTCAATTTTCTTTAGTCATATTAATCTTAAAATAAGAAATACTTAAATCATTACTGACCAACTATTTGTAATCGTGTTATAGTCTGATGCAAAAAAATAATTCAAAACTTTGACAGTACAGATCATTAGACAATATCAAATATAGCAAGTATTGGGTTGTTCGGAGAGTAATTTTTTTTTTTTTTTTTTTTTTTTTTTTTTTTTTGTGGAAATGAAAGACAATTTTCTTATAATAAACAAATACTTTATTAAATTATATATTGGCCGTTCTGGTCCAACACCTTTTGCCATCTTTCTGGTAGTAGCATCATTCCACGCTCATAAAAGTTTTGGTCTTTGCTGCCAAAAAACGGATCGAGGTGGTTTTTGACCTCCTCATTTGAGGTGAAGGTTTTACCGTCTAAAAAATGGAGCGAACCAGTTCAGGCACTGGCGTACTGTCAACACATCTTCTCCATGCCCATCGGTCCATTTCTTTCTGGCTTGAACAGCATTTTCACCCTTTCTGTAGTAAAACAGTAAGATATGTCGAAAAAGGCTGCTTATCGCTCTCCATATTTAAAAGGGCACCAACCAAAAACGACTGCGTACAATTAATTGGAATTTTTCACACACAAGCCTTGCTATACTAGCTCTCAAAGCAGATAAAAATTACACGGCTTAAATGTGAAGTTGGGTGAAAAAAAATACAATTAAATCCTCTGTCGGGAAAAAATGAAATTACTTTCCGAACAACCCAATAGTTACTTCTTGGGTTCTAGGTATTCATTAAGGTTATTTATTATGTGCTCATTTTCTTCTAATGTTTGCTAAGTTTTCAAAATTTTAGTTAGATTTCGTTAATTCAAAATTCATTAAAACAATTAATTGAAATATTTTGCTTAGTTACTTTGGGGGGCATTTTTAAAAAACATTTCTAAATCGCTTTAAAATTCAAAATGTTCACTCGGCATATTAATTTTATTTCATTATAATTTTTCTTCAGTAATTATAATAAATAAAAAAAATTAAATATTTTATACATAGCATCTTTTTATGTTTTAGCTACTGCATTTATATTGTATTTATTTATATGCACATTTTGATGATATTAAAAACTATTTTTGTGTGTACATTCATTACTGCTATAATTACATTAATTATTTTAAAAATAATACTACAACAGACGAATCAAAATTAAATATGACCATAAACAACGCTTTAGACTTAAGTTCCGAATTTTTTTCTTTGTTAATAAGAAATTTAATTCTACACTTTCATCGGAAAAAAATGTAACGGGCGATGATGATTTTTAATTACAGTGTTCATCATCTCGTGAATATACAACAATGTTGTAGAAAGTATTTTTCAGTGGTTAAAACTTAGATTAGCAAAATTAAGCAATTCTTTAATTTCATCTAAATTTTTAATTCTCCTCCCGACATTATATTCTTTGTATTTTAAATATGTTAAAGAATCAGTACTTCGTGCTTATTCACTGTAATAATGTTACAATTTTATTTTCAGATGCTATGGTTTACTTTTATCTCTAACTTTCGTGTTAATCAAATAAATATCCTACTTAATTATATATCAAATTTATTTCCAAAAATTGCATCTATTTTTTCAATTCATTGCGCATAAGAGCATTCCAATTTTTTCAAAGAACATTCCAAGGTGTGGAATGACAATTTTATATCTGCGTAGAATAATTTTTCTTAAATTAATTTTCAGGAGACTAATGAAATATTTTTATTTGAATGTTTAAATGAATTGCCAATAAGAAAAATAAACAGGACATTAAGAAAATAACATGCAAGAGTTCTTCCGTTATAGTTCTAAAATGAGAAAATAAAAATAAATAAAGAACACACCACACCGAAGAATGAACAGAGTTGTTAATTAATCTTGACCAATATCTATTTTGGGTAACAAAATTACAAAGTTTTTCATTCCTTAAATGTGCCACTGTCCGTTCTCAGAAGAGAGAAAATGAGTGGTCAGAAGGTGTATTGATGTAAACCCATGGTATTAGTTTTGAAGCAAAACGAAAACTAATCTTGCTTTTATTTTGCATTTTTTAAAAACAAAAGTCCCCAAATGCGATTGAGAAGAGGTGTGAAAAATTAGTAAGATGTATGGCATCTACGTCTAGGCGTCATTTATCTTCAATACTTTGTTTATTTCACGGCTTTTTTTGAGTATAATTTTTTTTAATTATTTATTTTCTTTCCCGTAGAGAATAGAACTCTCATAATCGAAAATGAATGAAATATTACTGAAAATGAATAGATAAATTTCTTATTTCACAAAGATGAAGAATTTTAATATGACTTGAAGAGATCTTTCGTTTCATAAAATTACCAGACATTTCACATTTCAGAGGAGTAAATTTCAATTTAGTTCTAATAATCTGTAATCAAATTCAGTATACTTGAATTTTGCATAGAATATCAGATAAATTTAAATAATTCTATTTGTTGCTTCATTGCCTTAAAAATTTCAATTTTATCACAAATGAAAAAATTTACTTAAAACATCCCTTCTTATGAAATAAACAGACTAATTATTTAAAAAGTCAAATGTTACATAATCTTAATTAAACTTTTTGTAGTGGTTTCCAATTAAGTTTAAGACCGCTATTTTTAGTAAATATTTCAATTCTAACTTCCAATTCGCATCCATGGACATGGAGATTTAAGTATATATATATATATATATATTATAAAAGTTTAAGTCACAATTTTTAATAACTTGCATAACTCTGTATTTTCAGATACTAAGTAAATAAAAAATTGATCAAAAGTCTAATGGTTAGTTGTCAAAATATTACATTCGTTCTTATACATTAAAAATTTTTGGCTGTAAAATCAAAACTGTCTGCATAATTATCTTATTTTAGATATAAGTTAATTAAGAGTGATTGAAAAGATAGGATAGGAAAATAATCATGCTCCATCTTTTAAATCACTTAAAGTAATGTCTGCTAAGTTCTTTTGAATTTCTGGGAGATTATCAATTTTTACCTTCAACTTTAGCAAAAAGGATTGTGAGGATGCATTTAAGTATGAGAATTAAATTATCTATAAGGACATACCAATTCCTCAAGAATACTCATCATACATTTGGTGACTGAATAAAGCATAAGAGGAAAAGAAGCAATAAAGTTATTATAATATATATTTATACGAATCATTTATTAGTTTAGCATGTTTTTTGCCATTGCTTATATAATGCCCCTTTCCCCCTAAATCTACAGATACATCATCTGTACAAAATGTATGGAAAAGTTTAATTAAAAGGTAGAAGAAACTAAATTAAGAATGGTTTATGTCTGTATCTAATTTTTATTTTACAAACTATTTTTAATAAGTAATTTTTCTTTCCTTCTATCTTAGGTGGAGGTATGCAGTGCTTGACAGGATGTCCAAAGGCAAAGAAGCAAATAACTTTGATCTATGATTTTAATTTGAATAAATTTCCTATTCGTTTTAAATTATTTGGATAAATAGGTAAATCATGTATGGTATAATGAAAAATTTAAAGAACATCATTGAAAGAATATTTTCCTTCTGAGTTTTTAATTCAGCTATATTTATTATATAAATTCAATTCTATTCAGTTAAATATATATTTAAAACAATAATTTCTTAGAAGAATTATTTGTTTGCCAGTTTTTATATATTTTTCATGAATATATCTCAAAAGAATGTTTATTTTGAAAAATTAAAATATACTGCACAGAACAATTTAATACCCACCATTTCCAAAAACAATAACACTAATATGTTATTGTTTCCTTACCTGGAATTCCATTATCCTGAAACTTGACTGCAGCACTTTCTTCTGCACTCATCATTATGATTGTAGACAGTGATGGTGTTTGAAATGGGAATAATTTATCATGGCTTTTTTAGGTTCAACTTCCATTATGTAATAAAAATACTCAATAAATGTTTATTTTTTCTCTTTTGAAGAACTTAATGGTTTATCTTGGTTCTTTTTTACACATCACAAAAAAGAACAATTACAAACAAATCTTTTTAGTTGATTAAAATACCATAGCAATTCACATTATCATTTTCTTTTAAATTTAAAATTATCTATCACAATAGTAGATTAACATTTCTTATTAGAAGCCATTTAACATTATTTTTAATAGATTATACGTCATTACTTTAAGATCAAATTTTTGTAAATTAATTTCACTTACTGAAACTCAGTTTTCATTAGAAAGAAAACTCACAATCAAGCATCTTAATTGGGTTAAACAAATATACACTTTAATAAGCATAAGCTATTTTTATATTATTCAAGGCATAAGCACACACACAAAAAAAATAATTTCCTTTCTTAAAACTTAATTCAAAGTTTTACATTCTTCATTTATAATACAATTCAATTACATGTACAACATAAATTGTTAATAATATTTCTAATAATCTGAATCAAATCTTGCATTAAGAAAATTTTTTCTTACAAGAAAAAGATTAAGACAAGACAATTTATCTTTTATATAATCAAGACAGAACATGAACAAAGAAATAAACAACTTTATATTTTTTTTATTTTATTAGAAGCAAAAGGAATGTGCAGCATGTACATGTTATACATATATGATGAATGATTTAACATTGAAATGCAACAATACACTAGGAACTACAAAACACAATTAAAATGGACATCAATTCAATACTGAGATTTAAAGTTCTACAGCTCACTTACTCTCACCACTCTGGGTTTGAGTGTCCTTATTTTCAGATGAAGCTTCATTTGGCTGCGACTCTTCGGTCATTTTAACTGGCACAACTCTTTCATTAACCTCTTTTGCTGGTTTAATGGGGGCTTCGATGGTCAGTTGACCGTTGGAATTCAAACTAGAAGTGACAGTCTCTGGATCCACACCTTCCGGCAAATCGAATGAACGAGCCATTTCATGATACTCGTACACGTCATTGGTTTTGGTCTCATGTTTGGCAGTAATGGCAAGTTTGTCGTTGATGACTTTCACAGTAATTTCCTCCGGTTGGTAATTGGAAGTATCCAGCTGCACTTGGAACTTGTCGCCTTTAGTTGTCACTTGCACTTTCGTTTTCGGTTCATAGTAACACACAGCATCGGATTTGCGCTTTCGTTTTCGGCCATTGTCAGTTCCGCTTTCGTATTCATCATCCAAATCGAGGAAAACAGCAGGTAAACGCCGGAAAACATGTCCAACTTTTTGGTCCATTTGATTTTCCAGGAAATCCAGAAGATTGAGCATCAGTGGTCTGTTACGACGGCGTCGATTTCCATCCATCAAAGCTGACAATGGCAAATCGTCGAATAGAGTAGCTAAAGCCATAACTAATATTCACAATAAATTGACTGTATGTCTATATTCCAATTCAGTATTCGTCCAAAGAATACTTAAATTTCCGAAAGAAATGGAATGTCAATAAAGCACAAATGATTAAACGCTTTCCGAGCACCCTCTGATCAAGTCAGAATCTATTGCCTGTCTGGCGTCCGATGCCGGTTATATACCCACGCGCTCCTGTTCTAGTTCCGGCGAGAAAATTCTGGAATCTTCTCTTGCGAACGAGACTTTGCGTGAATCGAATTTCCTGCCCGATAGATGGCAGCACGATAGCATTCAATGATATAGAAATAAATAAAGTTATTTAAGGTTTCAAGGAAATAATTTTATTTGTTTGAATTAAGCGAAAGAAAAAAAATTTCTTATGAATAAAAATTTTGGATTTAATTAAAAACTTATTTTGATTTTTTATATAATTCCTCTTTTTAAATGTGAACTTTCTTAACGCAAATGTTTCCGCTAGATGTCACCATAAATCTGATACTAAATTCTGCATAAATATATTTACACTTTTGCTTTTAAAAAAAAAATTGGGGGGGGGAGTATTGTAATTGTCAGAAAATTCGACTTCAAGATTTTCACGTATCTCTTCGTTTAAGACATCCTTGAGTTCAAAAAACACATTTTTGCAGATATCCGTTTGTACGTTCATCTGTTTGTCTGTGAGAAAGATAACCAAAAAAAGCATGAAATATTTTCTATGATCTTTATCTCGTCAAAAGTATATTTTATAATTCATGTACATCACAATAATACTACATTTTTTCGAATATTTATTACTCTTTTTTTTATCGAACAACATTAAATAACGAACTTATGAATTATTCAACGAAGTGGTATTTTGGAAAGTAACTTTTAAAGAAGAGTCGTTTATGCCATATTATTTATCAAAAGATTGAGTCTGCTTACGTTGGTGCAAGAAAAAAATTTCTTAACCAATATAATTATAGTAGCATACTTAATTGATTCAGATAATTTATATCTGAGAAAGAGACGAAAAAAAAACTTAGAATGAATGAAGCTTTGCAAATGGAACATGGAATTGAACTGTTAGACAGATAATCCCTGTTTTGTTATTGGTTTCACTTTTGAAAAGAATATTCCAAATGTTCCGCTTTCTAGTTTAGCTATTATTGTTACAAAAGCCAAAAGACCAATGACATGAATTATTTGAAAAAGTCCTGGTATTTCTCTTGCTCCTCTAGGATTAAACTTTAAGATTTCTTTCTCCCCAAATAAAATTTTTAAGAATTTAATTTCCTAAAATTAACATGATAATTTTGAAGAATATGACAACATTTTTAGGCGATCAAAATTCTCATTAAAATAAATATAAGAAAATGATTATGATTACAAACAATAAATATGATACGTTAAAAAATCATGTAAAACTTTAGTTAAATTCTTTGATAGATATTTTATAGAAATTGCAATTACAGAAGATGACTAATTTTTATTATTTTACACTAAATAAAAATTTTTACATAGTTTAATTTGATTAATACTTTAACAGATTAATACTTTAGCAAAATCAGATCTGTAAATAAAATATTTAAATAATATTAACTTTATAATAAAAAGAAAAAAAAACTAATTTATAATATTTTTCATTTATTAATGCAAACCGATATGAATCAATCCACAGAATTAAATCAATATTCTAGACAACAAATTTCAATACCCTAATAAGTGTAATACTGAAATTAAAATTTTAGAATTATACTTATTTTATTTGAAACTTTTAAATTTTAAAACCTGTCAATTTTTTTTAAAAAAATAATAATTTTGTTCCGTTTCTTTATAATTTAATTCGATTATATACTTTTCAACTAATTTTTTGAAATAATATTTCTCTGGAAGTTCAAACCTTTTTGCATACACTTATCTACTATTACAAAAAAAAAATTATTTCTTATAATTTAGAATAGCGCTTACTTTATTCTAATCTTTTAAATTTTCAAACCCTTCAAATTTTCAAAAGGGATCATTTTTTTCTTCTTTTTGTTCAATTACTTCACATTATTATTCGATTATGAACAATTCTACTAGTTTTTTCAAAATAGTAATTTTTCTAGAAGTTCAAATCCATTTGTATACAATTATCTACTAATAGAAAAGAGAAAAAAAAAATCTTTATCTACCCTAGTTTGAGCAATTTTTGCAGCTTGTCTCTGGCTCCTAGCACCTCAGCAGAAATCAGAGTTTGTTTACTTGAAAAAAGATCAGAGGGTCTTTGACCTTCAGTTCAATGATTTGTTAGGGCTGAGCGAAACCCCCTTGTAGGAAAGGTGAAAGAATGAAAAAGCTGTGGGAAAAGTTCTTTTTCTTTTCAGACTTGTTTCAAAGTCACCTCTCAAGTATACCGGGCGAGTCTCAAGGTCATTTTATCATCACCGAAGCAATGCCAACGGTTTGTTTGCACCATAGAGCTTATGGTTTGCACTGTGTTGTTCACAGTACGTACTTTTTCATTGAGGGCAAAGAATATTTTTTTGTAAAAAAAAAGAAAAAAAAAAGAGCGTAATTTTGTCAGAATTTTAAAAATTAATTTGCAAATATATAGTAATTTCAATTAGTGGGAAATATATTGGTATCTATATGTACATTCAATGTTAAAAAGAGTAAATCACCTTTCAAATACTTTTGTTTTATTGTTTTTTTCTTCAAATTTTATTATTATTTAAATGGATAAATTGGGATTTTATTTTAGCTGGAAAGGCTGTCATCCTCTAATATCAACTTTCGAATTTTAAAATAATTTTCACTAAATTTTGTGATTAAAAAAAAAGGAATATGATGCTTCCAAATTTAGTATATAACTTTATTTGCAATGCCACTTTTTTTTTCAAGCAATAGTATGTCTCGGAATAGAACTTATGGGAACAAGCAACTGATCTTTTAACTGTAATCGACAAAATGTATGTTGTGTCTAAAATATTTTTTTTTTTACTTTCGGTGTAACTTGGAATAAAATAAATTGCTTAATGTAAAATATTTTAAAATTATTAATTACTTAAAAATATAAATGCACATATGGGATATGATTTAATTATTATCCAATTATTCATTCATTTGGTATTTGATATTTGACTAATTATGATTTGTATATTCATCACATTCCTGTGGTGAATTTCCATGTTGTAGACTTCTCTGAAAAACATATTTTTGGAACTACTCTGTCTGTAAACAAGATAATTAAAAAAAAAAATCCTTTTCCATAATGAATAAAATGTGGTATACTGTCTTAATACCAAATTTGTAGTTTTCTATCAAATTTTGATCAGAATCTATTCAAAGAAATTCTGTCTACATACAAATGAATACGATGACTACAAAATGTAAAGAGCTAAGTTAATAAAATTTGATACACGACATCTACTAAGTAAAACTGTATCAAATTTGGAAACCATCTATCGGTCTGTGCTTTCTCATGCGTATAACTGCGATAACTAAAAGAAAAGAAAAAAAAAGTTTCAAATAAATAAAATTTGCTATGTGATTTTGTAATTACAATTATGGTTCTGTTTCAGATTTTTGTTTCCATCGATTGGGAAAAAAAAATGGCCCAAATACGTATCCGATTTTCTGATGCTTGTGTATTAATTGCCAACGATAACTCGCTAAATATTGCACTCTAGATTTAGCAAAAATGTTATTCACGCTAAAGATCTATATATCGTAACTATTTTTCGCCAATGCCGCGTAATGAATACGCAGAGTTTGGTTTTCTTCACTTTATTAGGAATCATACAATTCTCCTGTGTCAGATTCTGAAAATAAAAATCAGAGCACTTGCAGCATTCAAAGCCTTACACAAAGTCATAGTTTAGTGCGAAATGAAGAGGATAATATCTTTATTAGAATATGTGAGAAAGTTTCGAAGAGACTGTTGGCGCTAATTTTATAAATTTTTATCAACTTCATTTAGATGTCTCATACATATTTATCCTATTTGTCAATTTTATTTTAATTCTTGTAACAAGGAGTGCAAGAAAAAATTTCTATTTAAATATTTGGAGAGAGATGTAGCTGTTGTAAGAAACGCCAACGAGGAATGAATTTGGGTTCATTTATCAAAATAGGGTTCTTTTTTGGAAAAGTGTTTTTGATTTTAAAGTTGTATCAAAATGCAATATTGATATCGATTCTGACATCATGAATGGGGAAAAAATTTAATTAAAAAAAAACTTTTTTTAAACAAAATTCTACAAAATAAGTAGAACCAAAATAGAAGAAAGAAAAATTTTACCAATAAAATTTATGTATTAATTATTTATGTAAATAATGCGAAACATTTTCATTTAAATTACATTTCTTAGTTAGAAATATCATCTTTGTGATAATTTTGAAATATTCTTAAAATTTCAGGATAATGATTAAGTATAATCAACGGGAGTGGTCTTTCCAAAGTTTTCTCGCAAACTTTCAGATGAGGGCGAATTTTTGTTTTAGACGCGTTTTTTCCAACAGATTGAAATAAAAATTTGACTCAGAACTACGGCTGCAGTTCACAAAATCACATATCAAATTTGATATATTGAAGTCATTGAGTTTACACGCTTCTGGAAGATACTGACTGACAGATCCCTAATTGGCTGAAAAATTGATAGATATCTACGATATAAATCTTAAATCTGTGTCCGTCTACCTCTCTTCGTTTTGTGGTTATCGTGTCAGTTTATATTCGAACAGCAGTACAGATAGACTTACTCCGAATAGATTTTGCTCAAAATAGATAGAAATATACAAATGTGGTATTATATCAAATTTCATCCGCCTAGCCTTAAAGAATTTTTTTTTGAGAAATTAATATAATGTTAAAAATTATATTAATTTCTGTATATTTGTAATAAACTACTAGAACTGCCCATAGCAAATTACTTTGTTACAGACAAATATAATGCCAAAAAAAATAAATTTGGAATTCGAATTTTCTGAAGGTCGTAATATTTTCACTATACTTCGTAAACGAGAAAGTAAAAATGGCGTTTACATTATAGGTTATGACCAGCTGTATGGTTATGACGAGTATTTTAGATTATATTTATTAATGTGAAATTTTATAAATATTTTTATTTCTTGCGTATTATATTTTTCTATTCATACTTTTGTGGCATTATCAACAGTTTAACTCATATTTTGAAAACAATAAAATTCAGAAAGAAGTACTTTGGATATTTTTAGATATGAAATAACGGTTTTGTCATAGAAGTTTTTTTATAGCTAACGAATGCTCAATTATAATTTCTGAATTCTTGTTTGTTTAACGCTTATTCCTTTTCCTCTTACTTTAAATAGGCCAAATTCCCTTCTTTTTTGTTGGTAATATTCTATATATTGAAAACATTTCAAACAAAATAAATTCCACGGAAAAGAGCGACGACATTATTTTTATTGGATGCGTTTAAAATATCGCTTGGCTCCCACATTTGCTTGTGTGTTTAAACCTTTCGCTTACAAATTGCTCATAAGCACAAAGAAGCAATATTGGATGTTTGAAAATCATCTGTTTCTATCATAAAAGTGGACATCCATAGGAAGACGAAAAATACCTGTCTTCTTTTCTTAGTATTATTTTATGACGTTTCAACCGCATTAAATAAACGAACACTAAAATTTTCCTGTCACTATTTATTCCTTACATCAGTTATTTTAGTCATTATATATATATATATATATATATATATATATATATATATAATTTTCTACTGAAAAACAGAATAGTGTTCTCAGTTTCCCCTAATTATTTTCATTTTGGGGTAGTTAGGACCAGGGTTTCAATCATCAATCTGCCATGTTCCTTTGTATGCTTGTCCTCAAAGGTTGTGGAAAGATTTTGGAATCATCTTATACATGTGTATGCATCCCATTGGTGGACACTAGGTGAAAGGTAATGAGAAAATGGCGTATAAGTATGCAATCTCCTGCTTCCATATTAGGAATTCAAAACTGTTTGGTCCAGTAGCTTCCATTTCAATGATGGAACGTACCACTTAAGGAGACATTATGCCATGGTAGGCCTTTGGGACTTCAATCTCAGTTACCGCTTCTGCTATTATGACGACGGCCGTTCAGTTTGCCCCAAATGCCAAGGCAGAGCAGGTGTCACTTCTTTGTGATTGTGATTAAGGAGAATGTAAACATAGATTTTTTTTTAAAAATCCTTGCATGGAATGCTATTAACGTTAAGTTCCAATCTGGTTTCCTTTCATATTCCCTTTTCTTTACTACATTGCCATGTTAGTCACCTCTAGTAATCATAGATTGCATTTCAAGTCCATGATCTTATGTAAACATGACACAACTGTGTATGCATGGAAGTTAAGGTCCTATGTGTCATTTTCTTCTATTACTAGCACTACAACAGCAATCTAACTGGCCTTAGAAACTCAAAATCATTATTGTCTAAGGCAAAAGACGCCCTCTTATCTATTTCGCTGCATTCCAGCTAAAAAAAAATTAAGTGTTACAATTTACTGTAACCATTGTCATATTCTGATAAAGTTAGATTATTGTAATTATATATGTATGTAAGTATGTGTGTGTGTATGTGTAATATCTCTTACTCTAATTTAAATCTTAATTAATTTCCAAACTTTCATCATAATTTAGTTCATAATTACTTCATTTTAAAATGGCATCTTATTTCCTGATCCATTTCCATTTTTAATTTTATTAACTTTTAACACGCAGTCTACAAAACTGAAGAATTCAGTGATGGGATAAAAATCCTTAATATTTGCAACATTCTTTTAAAGATACCTAAATTTCCCTTTCTTAAGACTACACTAGTCAAGGATATCCCTATCAAAATCTCATTATAAAACTGCCGAGGGAAAAATTTCTGTCTGATGTAGACTGACGTCAGTTTTATCACCGTTTCTTGCACATGGTACGCCTTCCAGATGAAATAAATCAAAGTTTCAAAATTTCAAAACTTTCTTCTCAGCCATGCAACTACTCGCATATGTGTAGGCACGCACGCCCTCACACATGCACACACAACATAATTTCGCAAATGCGTGGTCGAAAGGAAGACACATTGCGAATTAAACTTCAATTTATTTTTCCTCGCGAAAGCGTGATTTATATATTGGGAGGATCGATGATACGCGCCTGTTTACTTCAAGATACAAGAGCAAAGTGAGAGTTTTTTTCCTTAGTGATTTTACTAAGAGCATTTAATGGGATGTCTTTAATATGTGCCAATTTTGGGCATATAATCTTAAGTATCTTTTTAAAAAATGTCATAGGCTTTGCCGATTTTTATCCCTTTACTCAAAGCGTGAGAATTCAGTCAGCAATTATTTGGAGCGCGTGTTAGAAATAAATTTTTAAAAAAGTCTGATTTGGATCAGGAAATAGGAGAACATTCTAAAATAAAGTAACGTGGACTAATTAAAAATAAAAAAAGGAAATTAAGATTAAATGGCATTAAGAGATATTATGTCATATATACATAGTATATAAATCATGGAAGGGTCAAGCTAGATAATGGACGTATCATATGCAAGAATCGTAGTAGTAGAACTCAAAAATTGTAATCATAAGAAGGATAAATATTATTTCTAAACATCGCCCCTCTTCCGTGCTACAAGAGATGCAAGATATTGAGGTTCTGTCGGATAAGCGATTCAGATGCAACAAACGCATCAGTGATATTACGATTTAAAAATTCTTCTTTATTTATTTCTTTTATAATTTTTAATTAACACATTAAACGCTGTGTTAGTCACCGATGATTGACCCTGAACTTTCCACTCGAACAGCCTCAATCAAGGGTGACTGACTTTGTACCTTTCGTTCAGGCCATATCAGTCGTTGTTGACATAATACAATTTTCATTAAAGCTGTATCAGTCATTACTGATTGACAATATACATGTAAAAAAATTATATTCTCGTAATAAATTTTAATCTAGAGATCACAAAATAATATAACTAAAATCATGCAAAAATGATGTGGGGGGATTGACTCGATTCTTTTGAAACCATGCAATTTTCAAGTTGAAGTATTAATCGAATAACATGCATGTTAACCCATAACAATATCCATATATGAATCTTAATGCAGTACTCTTCCAAGTATCCGGCTTCTGTACTATCCGGCCTAGTTTTCTTTATCGCAGTTAATTAAGGAAGACAAAGCCTTGCACTGGCAACATTGGAAGAGGGCGTGTGCTACGATCCTTTTACTTCTCATGTGGAAAATACAAGTTGTGGCAGGAAAAGAGTAGCATTCTGCTCATTGTTTCGTCAGTCTGCAATTGTTGCTGCTGCTTCTGCTTATAACTGCACAGTAAGTACAGGATGATGATATAAAAATTATTTTTAAAACAATATTTTCAGAAACTATAAAGAAAAAAAAATGAGAAATTCTTCTAATTTTTAATTATTAAAATTTCTGAAGGCATCGCTTTAAAGTGAACAAATCCACTTTCAAAAAATATATTTGTACCAAATCTAGAGTTTCTAGATCGGGTGGTTTGAGTTGGAAGAACAGATACACACATTTTATTATTAATAAAAATAAAGCTTTTCAAGAATATTTTAAATAAAAAATTTTATTTTTCTACTAAAAACATATTGTACAGTGCAGGTTTTGCACTCACTGAATAATATATAAAACTGGCACTACATCGGTGACCCTATCACCCCGATAGGCATCTTTGGTATGTGGAGAGACATACGCGGGAAACTTGACAGGCGGCGATTCTCAACAGAAGGTATTCCACGGTCGGACGCTGAAGAACACGTGCATGGAGCTGACACCACCACTGCGCTCATACTCGTCGTTGATGCATTTGGGAATGGGAGTGGGCAAGAACAACTAGAAGGATAAAAAAATCATTGGTTTTCATAAAATTGTGACACAGTTTTTTTTTTCTTTCTTTTTAGGTGTAATAGTGATACAATAAAATGCAAAAGATGAAAAAAAAATTGAGAATATTTTTTATAAAAACTTCTCAATAAATTTAGAATGAAGTGACGTGACAGCGTGAGATTAATGCTGTAGTGCAGAACGAATATTAAATGAAATAACATGATTGAGCTTCTATTTTATATAAAAATAACTATATTTTTACATGAAATATAATGTCGCACTGAGGGGCACCTCAGATCTGTAGATAAGCTTTCGTATGGTGGCTGGTTTTCGTCACCCTAGTGGGTAAAAAAATGGTGTGGAGTTAAGCTATTCCCTTCTGATGACGGGATATGCCTCCTACAGGAGGAGTTATACCGTGGCCGGTGATGGCCCTTTGGAATCAATCTTAATTCCCATCAATGCTGTCTTAGTATCCGGTCTTTTAGATTTATCTGTGTGTCTTCGGGCGGGTCGGAGCAGCTGTCTATAATTGCATGAAATGTACTATATAGATAGCTACTGCGATCTTATCTAATCATAAAACCGTTTGCTTAAGGATGTTTGGCTTTAATGACGAGTCGTATAACCAACAGAAGCAAAGTAGCCAATCTCGTCTGCGTTTTGGTATTTGTGACTTGGTTTCCTTTGGTGATATGAGGCGCCAACTACTAGATTTCGGCCAAATGTAATTTTGAATATATGACTTTTTTTTTACTGTGAACAAGAATATAATATTACAAAACTCGTTTAAGAAATTCGATACAAAAAATGCACTTTTTATTTTATATAAAATTATTTTTTGACCCTCATTTTAACTCATAATTTCCTAATTAGATGACATCCTATTTTGGACAATTATTATTTTAATTATTATTATTTTAATTGCTATAATAATATAAAAGCAGTTGAAATATTGAAGAGTTTTTAAGCGACTTTCGCATTTTTAATTACTTGATGCTTTCACTTAATTGCATATTTAAAATGAAAAATTCAGTAATTTGATGGCGGGTCATTGTATGCGCAGGTGTTAAAACATTTTCAAATATAATGAAAATGATAAAAATTCAATTTCTCATAATTCAAATAGACATTAAAGATGCACCGATTATTTGATAGAGAAGCGAATACAATGGACTCCTTCCTATATCGAATCTTCTTTAGCAATCTTAAATTTTCAATAGAAGCCAGCAGAATTTGTCTCCTCGAAACTCTACCGCATAAAATTGTGGGTTTGGGGTAAGTCAGTCAGCCAGCCATCTGACTCTCCGACCAGCCACGAAGGCACGCGGATTTAAACCATAAGAACTGAATGACCGGATCGCCGCATCAGCAACATTGGCGGGAACTGTGGTTGAGTCCTAAGGGCCATCACCGGCCACAGTACAACCCTCCTCGAAGGAAGTACGTCCCGTCATCGATGGGAGGAGTTAGATCCCCCACCTATTAGTGTACCCTTCAAGGTGGCGAGATCCAACCACCATGCCGGAAGCATCTCGTCCTCATTCCGAGGTGCCCCCCGGGGGGGATGTGGATTTTGGGTAAGGATGTTACGAGTGCTCGGATTTTTATTTTTAGAGTCCTGCTCATGAAAACTGTGTGTTAATATTATATAAAAGAAACCGGCGAAATGTATTAATTTCATGAATTTAGCGAACAGTAGTCACGAAATATCAATTTTTAGAGTGAATTTAGGGTGCGATCTTTGGTGTACATCTATAAATATATATTGTTATTAATCGTTGGCAAGCAGTTAAAAAACAAGTACCACAAAAGCAAATATGTATTTTGCACTCTTTTTTTACCAACCTATTAAAACCAACATATGAAATAAAATTACAATTCTAGTCACAAAATCTTATGCCAAATTTCATTTATTTAAGTCAGTTCATTTTTGAATTATTGTGTTTATATACTGTGAAGTTACCGACAGACAGTCAGCTTTAATCCTTGTTTATACGGCTTAGTTCTATGGTAGTAGGATAACTGGCGGTAATTAAAAGACAGTCAAGTTTTAGAAATATTTAGTTCAAAGTATGTTAAGAATTTACAATTTTCATAATAAAATTAAGGACCAAATTTCATTTACTTAAGTTGTTCTTTTTCGAGTCATTGTATTTACATGCATTCAAAAATAAGACCGACAGACGGTTAACACCTAGATGGATTTGTTTCTAAATCTCCTTTGATCTGCATTTTACAGTGGCTCCCAAAAGTGTTCGTACACTAAAGAAATTTGCAGAAATTGTGTTCTATACTTCTTAATAAAGCATTTTATTAGTTGGTTTTTTTTAATTAGCATCTTTAAATAGTTCTTAATAAAATTGAACAAATATTTTTATAAAAAATCAAGTAGTATTGTTCTAAAAAATAAATAAATAAAAAATGTCACAAAATTAGAACACAAAAGTCTTCGTACATCCAAACCTTATTTATTTAAATTCATCATAAAAATATCTTTTGCGGCTTATTTTTCTTCTAATTGAAAAATACACTAAAATCGTTGGATTTCGGTATTTAATATCACAATTATTTATTCTATTTACTTTATTCTTAGATATGACGTGCATTCGTAAAAAAACGAGTTTAGACGTACGAAAATTAATTATATTTCATTTTAAAGCTGGAAAATCAATTAGAGGCATTGCAACCATAACTAATCTACCTCATTTAACGGTGCAAAGCCTAATAAAACGTTACAGAGAGGGAAAAAGGATTGCAAACAAGCCTCGTAATGGTCACCCTCAAATTCTGTCAGCTAGAGGTCAAAGAAATATTGTGAGTAAATTTCTAAAAAATCCACATCTGAGTGCAATATAGTTTACTTCAAAATATAATGAATCAAATGGAACTTCATTTCCTGTGAAGCTATTCGTAGAATTCTTCGGAATGCTGGTATACATGGCCGCTCTGAACGAAGAAAATTCTTTGTAAGTCAGAAGAACAGAATTGCTAGGATTAAAATTTGCCAAATCTATGATAAACCAGCCAGAGAGCTATTGGAATCGTATCTTATTTGCAGATGAAGTAAGTTTAACATCTTTGGGTCGAATGGAAGAATCATTGTATGGAGGGAAAAAAAAAACGAAGAACTTAATCCCAAGAATTTAGTTGGAACAGTAAAACATGGCGGTGGAGGTGTCATGGTTTGGGGGTGTATGTCAGTGGCTGGAGTAGGCAATTTAGTATTCATTGATTGTATAATGGATCATAGAATTTATATAAATATTCTCAATAATAATTTAAACGTGTCAGCACAAAAAGTGGGCATTTTAAACAACTTTGTGTATTACCAAGACAACGATCCCAAGCACACGGCCATGAATTTTCGTCTTTTTTGCCTCTATCATTGCCCTCAAACCCTTAAAACACCAGCTCAATCACCGGATTTAAACCCTATAGAACATATTTGGAAAAAATTAGAGGTGCGAATAAGAAGTCACGACATTAAATCGAAAATTCAACTGAAAGCAGTAATGATCGAAGAATGGAACAAGATCGGTGCAGAAGTAACCGACTGTTTAGTTAAATCTATGCCCAAACGTTTAAAAGCTGTTATAAAGAATAAAGGATATCCTACTAAATACTAAACATTTATAAAAATTTAGAAAATTTCATATTTAGTGATGTTTTTTTAAAGTGTATGATCACTTTTGTGTCCTATTTTTGTGCAATTTTATTTATTGTCATTTTAAAAAAAATAATTTGCATCGTAATTAAAATTTATTCTTCACTGCTTTAATAAGAATTGTAAAAATATGCTATGAACAAATTTTCATGTAAAAATAAGAATATATAATGGTAAATAATGAGGTTTTTAATTGATTCTTGTTTGTGTACGAACACTTTTGGGAGCCACTGTATATATTAAACATTTGTATCAAATTTAGTTTACCTAGCTCTTTATATTTTGTAGCTATCATGTTCACTTGTATTCGGACAGCCACAATGTCCATTTGATAAGCTTCCTCTAAATAGATTCCATTCAAAATTTGATAAAAATCTACATATTGAGTGCGAAGGCCATCTGCCAAATTTTCCCCATCTAATCCCAAAAGTGCGAGTTATTTTCACAGACAGACATTATTCCAAAAGGGTGTTTTTATGATTATTTTTTTTTTAACTCGGAGGTCTGAAACGTAAAGATTATCAAAATTTCGAATGTAGACATTTTGATGACAGCACTTTCTCTTTGTACACGCGATAGTAGTAAAAGAAATGGTTTCTGCATATGGTATAGGAACTATCGAAATGAAACATAATTTTTTGCATGTAATATAATTATAGTTATAGAGCTAAAAAAAAATAAAAAACCACAAATTTCCGAGAAGGGGTACAAATTAAGCAATGAAAAAAAAATGTCTCCTTCATGGAATTTGACTACAATAGAAAAGCATAGAGATTGTAAAACATAAGAAAGAAAGAAAAAAAAAAGACGGCGGTGAGTGATGTGTCATTTTTAGTTTATCTTCTACGAATCCGGACCTGAATTGCGCATTTCAGCAAGGATAATTATAGGAGCGCGGAAAAATAATGTCCGCAATGACGGGAAACACAAAACGTAAGAGATAACATTTTGTTTTCTGAAATCTATACCCAAACGAACGATGAAACCCGAAAGATAATGGGTAACAAAATACCAAAACCTCGATGTTTAAACAATAAAATAGTTAATACTTTTTATATTCACCTTGCGCGTATTTTAATAATACACATTGCCTAGCTCCAGACACAAGATTATTTTTGTGAACCTCATTCTATAAAACTCAGCTTCACGAAATAAATCCAAGAATTGCATCGAAATCGTCTGCCATTGAATAGCTGTTTATCATGATGAGGAATTGTTAGTTTTTAATGTGAAATTATTTTATATGTTCTTTTCATTTATTAGGCATGAAACCAATGATTTTATAAAAATAGAATAGAATGTAAAATCAAAAATAAATTACAATTTACAATGTTCATTCCGAATCGTTTGGTTTAATCCAACTTAAGTTTTTAACATTAACTCTTTTAATAGCAGTATTTTCTTTTTCAAAATTAAGATAATTTAGGATTCTAATGGGTCAAATAAAGCATAAATAGTTATATTCTACTTATATAAAAACAAAAATTAAATATAGGAGCCATTTTTGAGATAGGTCATATGTGTCCCAGTGGTCTTTTTAAATGTCCATTGGGATCGAGGTGACTATATAAAATACAGTGAAAAGTTGAGTCTCGAGTTTTTATATTTTAAAACAATTTTATTGCAAGAAAAAACTTTTATTAATTACATATCCAACATTATTCATGACATTTCTATGAATGATACATTGCAAAACAATGTTTGCAGAGTGCAACTTTGCCCATGGCTCATACATTTTCAGTTCTGATTTCTTTATTAATACTTTCTTTCTAAAATGTAGTTAAAAATGACACTAACATATGAATGTAATCACAGAAAACCAATGGGACAAACACTTCAATAAATTCTCCAGTTACTTATCGCTTTGGATGATTTAAAAATATCAGCGGGGCATATATGTCCCAGTGGGTCCCAATGGATTAATAATTGAAAGTTTGAGCTAAGGAATAATTGTAGAGGGAAGGGAAAATAAAAAAATCCATTTAAGGGATAATGGTAGATACATAATTTGTAAAATCACTGCTGTAGCATATAAGGAAGCGACTGGAAAAGAAAATAACATCACAGTATAGAAACGTTACTTTACAAACATGAAACAACTTAGGTTGAATAAAACTATTTAAAAATAAAGAATTGAACTTACAGTCAATGCAGTCGAAGAAGGATGCTCGAAACGTCTGGAGAATTCGTAGTTTCCGAAAGATGCAAATGCGAAGTTGGTGAGCTTTCCTCTGTTGTAGATGGCGGTGATAGGAAAGAAATCTGTGCAGGTCATATTTTCGTGAGCTCCATACCAGTAATGAATGCCTGAAAAAAATGTTAGAATGAAGATTTCGTTACTGGCTGTAGGAAGTCATTGATTGAAAATTGGAATTTATTGTAAGTATTTCTTCCTCCAAATCGAAAATGTTTGAAGCGGCATCAAACAAAATTATTTAAGCCTATTTATCATAAAGAAGGCTGATTTTTATGGATTCTCTCATCAAGATTCCTCCCCCCCCCCTCAATAGTAACGATTTTTTTTTCTTCTTTTCAAATTCACTTTACCTAAAAAAATGGCAAAAAAATTAAAAAATAAAAGTTACTAATTTCTTAATAAATATAAATAGATCGATTGCAGCACAGGTGGATTTTATTTGGAAAAAAAAAGTTTCACGCATACACTCATGAAAAAAAGTAAGATTTAAACATATTTTTATTTTTTAAATTAAATATCTTACATTAGAAATTGCCTGAGAAAGCTAATCATATTTACTTGTAACCGCTTTATCAGCTGATAGAAAAATTTAATCATTAATTTGCTTTAAATTCATTTTTAAATTCTGCAGAAAAGATTTTTTAATGAAGATTTTGGGATAAAAAAACTAGCTGTTAATTAAAATTAATGAAAATTTCAGCTCTAAAGTAATGCAATACTTATCAGGTATGTCTTGCAACCCTTTATATGAAATTGGAAGCAACTACCGATTATGTCGCATGGTGTACATTATTATTAATTATTTTTAAGATGTTAGTATAAACAAATATCATAATTACTAGTTATGAAATTAATAAATTAGTAATAAACTTAAAAATACGTTGGTAAGAATATTTTCTCAAGTCGCATTTTTTCAGAACCTGTACACAAGTATTCGCAGTTCCCAAAAAAAAATTTTATATTTCAGGAATGAAAGTGAAATAACATTTTTGTTGGTGAAGATTTTACTTGATATTTCTATACTTCCAATTATTTGAGAAATGTTATGCATTTTTCCTTGTTATGTACATTATTTCAGATGTGCTCGAATAACTTACAGGAATTTCAAATGACTCTAGAGAAATGAAAAATTAATCACCCATTGTTCTGAAGCATCCTCCTTTCACCCAGTGAGTTCCTTCCATATCTTTTTCGTACAAAGGCACTGGCACAGAGTCTCTGACAGGATCGGTTCCATTCTGAACCCAGAGTCCAGTACCGACACCCTCTTCCTCGTACTGCAGTTTGGTTCTACCGCCATTGCAGATGATGTCTGCAAAAGGCGAGTAAGATTTAAAAACTCATACATATAAAAGCTGAGACAAAAAAGTGTCTAAAATTAAATTCTCAAAATTTCAGTCTAGCACGATCAAGGAAAGGTTCAAGATGCTAAGGAATTCCATTACACTTCCAGAAGAAATTCCATTACATGCTTTATTCTACAAATAACATGAAGCACATTTAGCAAAATCACAGCTAAAATACATACATACACAATAAAATGAACATACGCAAAGACAGCATTTGCAAAAATTACAACACATATGCAAACAGAAAATCATTTAGTGTAGTTAGAAAGCTCACTCCATGATCAATACTCCAAACAGAGAATTGACATCTCGTGCGACTGTTTCACTTTTCTCAATTTGCCAACAAGATACAGGATTTTCTAAAAGGATCTGCGGATCTTAGTTCCTCATAAAGATAACACCACAATTCTAACAGTTTAAAGAAGTTTCCTTTTCCGTTGTTAAAATCGCCAAGAACAGGGATATTGGCATTTAATTCCCATTAAAAACCAATTATTTTCTAAATATCATTTATTTGAAAAGTGCATTAAGTCAAAGTTTGATTATATTTTATGTATCTACTAGCCGCCTTTGGCGACCAGCTGGTTCGCCAGTATTACGGCTCGCTACAAATTTCAATTAAATATTTCAAATAACTTGTCTCTTAATATCTTCTCAAACAAAACATTTTTAATCTTCAAAGTTTGATATTCATACCAAACTTATACTGTTGTTTAGATCGTTTCGTCTAATTTAGTATATATATTTTCCTAATTTGTTGCCATTTCCGGGAAAACCAACTTTAAATAAAAGTGGAAATGCTGAAATTGCAATTAATGTAAAGATATTTTTTAATAAAACCAAGTGTTTTATTTCATTTATCATTTTTATTGTTATTTATTAATTATTATTATTACTGAATGTGAGTATTGCAAACAGAATCGCTCGGTATTTAAGTCTTATGTGAATTACAAAATATTTTTCATAATTTATGTAATATCTCAAACAATAATTCAACAAAAATTTCCCAGATTCAGCATAAAATTCAGTTTTTAGTTTTGCTTTCAAAAAGATTGAAATGAAATCAAGAATAATATTTTGTTCCGACCTATAAATATATTTCAAAAATTATGAAGTCTAAATTTAATGCAATAAGGTATATTCTGAGAAATATTGTGGACACACCAAATTTTTAATAAATGAATGAATGTTTCTATTTTCCACGATCAACTAAGACAGATTTATGAAGTTTTGAATGTTAAAAATTTAGAAAAACTCAACATTTTCATAATCTTAGGCCAATTAATCTTGAGAAACCTGCTCGCTGATTGGCGTATTTTCTTTGAAACGATCGATGAAAAATCTAAAATTATCCTTTTTTTATTGAATAGTGATATTCAAATTTTCATAAATCAGTCGGTTTAAGTGATTGATTCAGTTGATTGGAAATTAAATCTTTTTATTTAAAATATTAGTGTTTCAAGAGCATTTTGTTATTCGTGATTTCCACAGCAGAAGCTTTATGTAAAATCAAAAATTCGTTATTTATTAGAGCATTTATTGAATCAAGTTACATAAAATATAATCATTTACCATTTAGACCATTTTAGCAGATCTGTGTCTTACTAAAGGTTTACAAATTAGCTGTATGGCCATGATTTTAATGGATATCCTGTTCATATTAAACAAAACTTGCCTTAAAATATAACTGATTTATTGAATTAATAATATAGATAGTGTAAAAGATCATAAAGTAATTTTTCTTAAATTTATTTTTTAGAAAAAATAATATTTCATACTTGTTTCATTTCCTACAGTTTCATTTGCACGTGCAGAAAATTATATTTTTGCAGATTTCATTTCAAAAAAGATTTAATTTATTTATAGTTGGAGCTTTAATCAATGTGATGGCAACACTTTGAAAAAAGCTAATTTTTCCCCATGAATGCGAAACTTGCTCGTGCAGCTTAAATTTTATTTTTATTTTTTACGAAAAAAATTGTTGCAAAATATAGTTAAAATATTTATTTAAAAATTAATTAAAAATAGAAACTTAATTTTAAGGTAAAATATTGGTATCATTTAAAAGATAACCTTTTGATCTTTAACTTGATGTAAAAATCTTTTTTGTGTGGTGTAATATCTTCGGAAGTTATAGCAGAAACACGCCAAAATTTCGCTTAATTTTTAAATAAATAAAATTCTAATTAAAAATTCGAAAAAATAACCCCCAGATGCACATTCCCGGCCTCCAAGGTATACACGTGCCAAATTTGGTAGCTGTAGGTTGAAAGCTCTGGCCTATAGAGCGCCAACACACACACACACACATTGAGTTTTATTATAAGTATAGATATATCATAAAAATAATGATTTATGTAGGCTAGCAGAGAGTGTATACCATTATTTTAGTACGGCAAAGATTTTTTCGTCCAAACACTGGTAGTTCTTTTAGTGTAATAAAAATATCTCTTTGCAATGTTACAATGTTATTTTTTCAACTGTTTTGACCAATTTTCTTTTTTTTATTAGGTTGAGTAATAATTCATAAACATTTTTTTTTCTCCAAGTTTAAAAATGTGTGCAAAAAATAAAATTCATCGACAAAATGTTTTATATGATTTAGACGAGTATTTAATGTTCTACTAGAGAGTATAGTTAGATTTTTGTTTTTATTTATTATTGTACATTTTCAATTTATTAAAATGTTATACCATATGGACAAAATCGTTAGTAACCGTTGTAATGGTTTTAGCACCATCTCCTTTTTGTATTTATTAGATTATTTGTAAAGTCGCCGCTGATTTTTTTGAAAAAACCAAAAAGTTATATAAGTAAACATTTAATTTTTTGAAAGCAGGAGGCAGTTTTGAAGACAGTGAAGAGACTTGCGATTTTTTGACGTTTTATTTCATCCCGGGAAGGCACGCATTATGTACAAGCAGAAGCTACTAGCACACACACACACACACACACACAACACCGAACAATACAGAGCGAAATGAGGGAAGCTTCATGAAAATTCTATCTTTGTGAATATATACTGTGAGATTTTAATAGAGATTTCCATCAAGTGTCAATCACAAGTAAGAAAAACACATGAATCTTTTTGTGGAATTCAAGCAATATTTTATCCCTTCACTCGGAGTGTGGGAACGTGTCGGCTTTGAGCCGATTCAGCAATTTTAGAACTCATGTTGAATTAATTAAATAGAAAAAGTGGAATGGGATCAGGAAATAAGAGAATATTTTAGAATGAAGTTAACATGGGCTAAATTGAGCTAAAAATTAAGAAATTAATAAAGTTTAAATTAGATTTCAAAATATCATTATATTTGACAAGGAACTTTATATATATTGACAAGGAACTTTATTCAATAGTTTAAAACCATTTTATTCGATAATGATTTACATCTTTTTAGAAGTTCCAAATCTATCGAAATAAGTGCTCAAGGTGCTATTTGAAATTTTTCCTTTAACTTTGCAAAGAGCAGGGTAGATGGTATTCTGAAGGCGCCACATCAGAACAATGTGGAGGATGGGATATGACAACGTAACCAGACTCCAACAACTTTCGTTATGTATTCTGGTGGAAAATCATCATTTTGTGATTGGCAAATCTGGCTGCTTGAATAATGTTGCCAATATCGAACCGAATGCTAAATTTAATCTAATCAATTATTTCATTTTGCGGTCTCAATTCGTAATGGACGAATAATTTTTCAATCTCACCAGTCAATGAACTTGCACGAAATGGCTATTTGTCTTTTAGGTGGTTAATGTTAGCTCACTCGAATAACTTCAAGATCATTTTCGCTCCTTTCTATGGTCGATGATGCATTTTTCATCGGTTATTATCATACATATTTAGAATGAACTATTTCCGTTGCGTTTGCGCAATAAATCCCAAACAGGAAATATGATTCATTAATTATGATTCAATGATCCATGTGATTAAGAGAATACCAGACACTGAAGCGAAACCAAGTTGCATCAAATGTTCGTTTACTGTTGAACTAAAATCTCCGCAATTAGTTTCTAATTCGGAAATGGTAATACGTTACCTTAGTTGCCCTGCCCCACATACAGTGCCTTAATTTGGTCGTCATCAACCGCGCATGACATATTGGAACATTGAGGCCCTAATATATAAATATGAAATTCATTTCGTCTGAGGTTCACTCGATTTCAGTATTGTCTACGTAAACAACAAGGGCAAAAAAAGGTAATAGGGAACATGTAGTAATTGGGAATGTGATTGCAGTATGTACCGGTCATGCCTAATGAGCCTAAAGTCAGTTTTAGATATTTCTTTCTCATTCCTCATAATTTTAAATCAATTCTCGAGAAAATTGGGGTAGAATGAATAAAATTACTCCAAAAGGATACTGAAAATTGTAATTTATATGCTATATTCTTTGTAACAGAATGTATTTTTATAGAACAAGTATTTAGGAGAGGTTGAATTGTGAAGAAATAAGCAGAATTTCTTATAATTTCAAAAAACTTAAAATCAGTTCGTTACAGTGATCAGAAACTAAAACACATGTTCTCAGTCTGTAGGTAATTGGGAACATACTGGGGTAATTATGAACATTGCTGTAACCAGGACTCGTTAATTAATAATAAATTCAGAAAAACGGCATTGTTTATTGAACTCCCCAAAAACCATTATGAAAATAATATTTCACATTTTCCGATCTCATATGATTATTTTAAATTGAAGGAAATGATAAAGTCTGCAAAATTCCTTCCTATCCTTAAATTTTTCTATATATCTTTATCATGGTTTGAAAAATATTCTTGCCTTTAAGAAGTAGATAAATGTCAAATATCGGAAATATACATGAAAGAAGCACAATGAAATCAATGACGATGATGAATGGACACAAAGATTGTCAATGGTGTCACCAATCAGAAAACATACAATTTTAATTATTGACAAATAATAATAATTCTGCATCTGTACGTTGATCAGGGCAAGTGGTTAGAAATGGGCGAAAACTTTTCAAACAATCCTGTAATCGAAATGTAAAGTTAAGACAAATCGAAACTATAGTTGAGTTTGTGTTGTGTATGGAGGAGCAATGTCTCAATATCAGCTCCAGTTCATTTTTATCAAATTTAAAGTAACTTTGTCAAATAACCAAAGAAGTATTTTCAAGTATTACATATTTGAAAAACAATTAAGAATTGTTTTTCAATCCAATAAAACACTTAAACGTACATGCAATTTAAAATTTGTATGAAACAAGATATAACGAAATCTTTTTATTACCTTTCATATTATTTCATTTGGAATATTATTCAAAAAGGAATAATTTTTTGCAACAAACGATAATTTAAACACGAAAAAATAATAACAAATAATATTTTTTTCAGGTAGAATAATTTAAAGGATTTGCAAATGATGATAAATTTAATATTTGAAAATCATTTCGTCTGCATATGTAACTGCAAAAGAAATTAATAAACAAAATTGAACAGAAATTGAAGACAACTTACTAGGATCAACGAAGTAAGTTGTTATAAAATAGACCTCCTCTTCGCCCAAAATTTTATCCAGCTGATACGCAGATGATCTGTCGAAGGAAAATGAGGTGTTCACCTTTTCCACATCATTTTTGGGGATCTGCAAGAAATGCGAAGTCATTTCAGGTTTCAGTAAAATTATTGCATCTGCTAAACAAACAACAACACATTTTTCAAAACACTCCAAAACATGCCAAGATCATCGTTCAATTATTTCATTCTATGTATTTATTTGATTTGCTTTATTGCTTCAATTTCACAATAAAAGCTTTGCATTCACTAAAACATTCGGATGGATTAACCTAACATTTACAAATCCTTCTGAAATGGTGTGGTCTCAGGCGAAGTCAGTCGCATAATTTGATTTTGTAGATTAACGATCCGTTCAGAAAGCTATATTAGGTAATTTGGGGATGAATATTGCCATTTTGTACTGTGGTCAGAAGACGAACATGAATCTTAAATGGGTATACTATTTTCCAAACCTCAATACCACCGATTATGAGGACCAAATTATCACCGATCATTATGAGGGTGTATAAACAATCATGGCCCACTTAATTCATCAGACTCGGCTACAAAGTGAAATCAGTTTCAAATTCGAACTTCTCAAATCCTGAAGTTGAAACTTTATAAGGCTACCGTAGTTGCGGTTTCATAGCTGTCATATGACAAATCTGTACATATAAATAATTCTCTTATGCGGCTCTCATAAAAAAAAAGAAAAAAAAGTTATTTATGTCTAAGATTTGGCAAAATTTAAAGTATCTTGTTCTACCAGAATCAAACGATTATTTAAAATAAAAATTAATGTGTTCTGGTAGAACTGTAGTTCAGTTTAGAATTCTTTTGGGAAAAGTGAAATTGTTCGGAATTTTTTTTTCCTTTTTTTTTCTAATAACTAAATACTTGTTTTGGTATTGGCAATTTGGAAAAAATGAATTGCCGGATTTGAAAGAAATCGAAACTTTTCTTATAATTTCGGGACTCCAGCTCAGGATAATATTTTTTTCAAAACAATAAAAACTATTTGCATCTGCATTTTAGAATAAATCTTTAGTTCAGTTTATCCATTTTTAAGTAAATGACACCTGTTTAATAAAGAGGGACAATCAGCGCAGCATGGAATTGATGTGCATACAAAATATGTTTTATTCAATCTTTTTTTTTTTTTTTTTTTTGTAAATTGTATAGATTTTCCACAATTATACTCGCCATATTTTAAATTTTCCATAAGTAATCCATATCAGCACAAAAGGCTCAAACTGACAATCATAAAGCATGCCACTGATTTAAATAATGAAGAATTCGAGAATTATTTTTTTAAAATTACAAGCAATTTTTGAAATTTATATATTAATTGAAAAATGAACCTACAATTTAGAAGCATTAATAACAGCCTTCGAAAGTATTGGGGCAAATAAGGATAGAATAGTTCTGCGTCTTAGAATCTTGCTCAACTGTAAATAAGGTCACAGGGCTTTGTGCTTTCAAACTGCCGACATATAAGCTCTGAAAATTGCTAAGTGTTTTGTTACTCAATTTACTTTGATGGAAATAAAGATTGTTGCGGATGATAAAGCTATGTGAATTTTAACCTTGCCATCATAAATTTGTTTAATAATGTTCGATGTTTAAAAAAATTTATTCTTTATTTCAGTAAAATATGCAAATTTTGCATCAAATTGGATTAATATTTACAATTATGTATATGGAGCTCATAAAAAGCAGTGCTTTTACACCTAATTCGCAAAATTTCAGCTCACAGCCACATGCGCGGAATTACTCCACCGAGAGCATGGAATTACCCACCATAAGAGGCAACACCGCTCAAATATACTTTTCAGAAAATTTATTTTGAAAAAAGTAAACTGGTTAGACAAAGAAGATCTATTCTCATGTCGAAATTAATGGCTGCATTTAGTGAATATTGAAAATTGTGTGAAAAAGTATAGTGAAAATATATAATTCACTATATATTAATATAGTGAAAAATTATATCTAAATTTATTCTCAGGTATAAGGAATTCCTCCATTCTCACCTAAATAAAGTTCTATTACAAGAATTAAAATTATACAACCAGAAAATATAAAACGAAAAGTTAAAAGATCATTTTATTCAGCAAAGTAATTGTTCTCAAACTTTAGAAACAAAAATATATTCACCGATTCTAAAATTAAATTTGTTTATTTCGACTTTGACAGAATTATATTTCAAAATGATCATGAAACTGGAAGCCCATTGCAAGTTGCATATGAAATCGCTGATAAATTTTAATAATATCCTTTATTTATATTTCTGCTTACTAATTCACAACTGTTTTAATGAAATCCGATACCACACGATACTTTGGTCTATAATGTTGCACTGAAGTTTCGTCACAAAACTATTTTATTTCCTTATTGGTCTATGTCAGTTAATTTAGATTCAAAATCACGAGTTTTGTCTTGCCAGTGAATTATAAATAATAGAATGCAAGTCTAACATTAAAAAAATATTAAACCAGCGAATTTAATGTAAATTGTTTAAAGGGAAACTGTAAAACTGAAACTACTATTTTGTATATATATCACATTCATTCAGGCTTTTAGCCGATAAATGTGGGAAGCAGTTTATACCAGCAAATCTTAACACTTTCACGGTCAGTAGAAAAAAAGCAACAGAACAACAACAACAAAAAAAGCCTCCATGGACCTGTTAGCCATTACTTAAAAATGCATAAAAATTCAGGAATTTTAGTTAATCATGCATTTTAAATGTATGGATTATAACTTTATATATTATATATAAGCTGGATTATAACTTTGAATATTATATATAAGAAGTCCAGTTTAAATCGTGACTCAACTATCCATTAGATTAAGAAAATTGAAGTTAAAAAAATCATACTTTTTGTTGCTTAAGTCAAATATACTGCTGTAAAAATTAGGATATTTATATTTTTATACTGTCTTCCGATCTTACTAGCCACATTTAGTAAAATATTCTTGATACACAAACATTTTAAAAAGCTTCCTGCTTTTACAATAAAAAATAACCGTATCATAAAGATTTGAATTTCAATTTAGTAACAACACTGGAAAAAATACATAAAATGTAAAATCATAATTTTCCCAGGGGTGCCTTTATCAAATGCAGTCAAATAACACAAAATGCAATTCTTTAAATCATTTACAATATTTTTATAGTTGCTTTTCTCTAAAGGTTTTGAGATTAGCTATTGGACCACGATTTCAATAAACTTGTATATCATGCAATTTAGGTCATAAGGAAAATGAGTTAGTGATTCTATTATGCAAAAAAAGAGAAGAAAAATAAGCCAGGAAAAAATTAAGGCATTTTGTGTTTTTGATGCGACTGAAATTTAAACCAGGAAAACTTTTAGCTATTAAATTTTATCATCCTATTTTTATTTTCAAGAAACTGTAAACTTTGTTGAGAAAATTTCTTCAATATTAGTATGAAAAAAAAAAACCTCTTACCCCGTGCTGTATCCCAGCTACGTAACCATTTTCGTCGTAGATAATCACGGCAGCTGTATCGAGGCCTTTCATGTACCTATGACCCAAGAATTTGCCTTCTAAAAAGCAAAAAATCATAATAAAATATTTATAAGTGCCACAAACACTTAAAATTTATTCTCTAGAGACATTTACCTGAACATTCTCCGGCCAATCGAGCAAATCCGTCACTTCGAGCTCTGCTCTCGGTTTGCGGTAATTTGGCGAAAGTTCTGGAACTCAGAAGGTTCAGTCCCCAAGTAACTGTAGGTGGAGGGAAAAAAAAAATGAAAATGTTACGTTAATATTTTTTGTTTCAGTCGAAGTTGGAGTTTTTGCCAGCTTATGCTACATGATTTTTCTTTATAAATAAATTTAAAAGCAACATCAATCGCAGACGATTTTATTAAGTTGTAGTATAATTCTCTTTGCATAAAGTTAACTTTATTTTAGCCATATTTTCTTTTTCTCAAATGGCACTATAAAAAAACACTATCGTTAAAATATATAGATCGAAATAACCTAATGGAATAAAAAAGAATTATAAAAGCTTAATGATTCTTTTGTTTATTGCGTTCTCTTTGAAAATAAATTACACATTTCGAAATAATAATCAAAATTTATATTATACATTTACTTGATAATTGCAAATGAAATTAAGTAAAATAAAATCATCGATGGTCAATATAAGTAATTTAAAATGTGATACGATTTCATTTAAAGCAAAATTCGGATTTCCTAGAGCTTTTTCAAAACACTCAATTGGTTGAAAGACCATTACTAAAAACAGTATTGCCTTATTAATATGAGAATTATTATTTTAATTTTAGTTAATTGCTTCGATTTGTTATTCTTTACAAGATTCATACTTTCATCAAAATTACGGATCTTGCAAATAGAACAGATTTCATTTTATGTAATGCAAAATAAGTTTCTTATTCAAAAATTTCCAATTTAATTCAGTCCAAAAACTTCTTTGCTAGTATGAGTTATTTAATATCTGCCACCAAATTATCCACTACCAGTGAAGGGATAGTTAAATTATCCAATAGGAGATAGAAATATATTACTAGATTAGTTTAATTTCAATACATATTCCGAACAGAGAGAAAATATTATATAATTTGTATATTTATGTTGCAAGAAAATACAAGAGAAACTTTAAAATTGTTGAGAGATTAATCAGGTTAAATAATTTATAAATAATTGCTCAAATGAAATATACTATTATAGAAAAAAATAATTTATATATTATTGGATTTATAGGATAATTTGCGAAGAGAATATTGGGTTGACTCACCCCGAAAACTCTGCCAAGTCGGTTCTAGAAAAAGAAAGAAAAGTAATATTAGAAAAAAATATTGTAATATAAAATAACTAATTAGAAATGTATAAAATGAGAATTTGAAAAACGTTTATAAACATTATAAACTGCATTAAGCGATGCATGCAACGGCTAGAGTCCCATTTGGAAGAAACACTAGTGCTATTTTGGGACAATCGAAATTTTGAACCATGGTCAGATGAAGATACTTCAGCTGATATCCCTTTATCTCTACCTCACTAACAGGAGGACGTTTAGCACAAAGCATTCAATTTAACGAGTATCAGAATCGCACACACAACGGACTGTGGACTTGGAGCAAAGCCATGAACACCACGAGTGCTCAGATTTCTATTTTCAGAATCTCTAATGAGTTTTGAATTTCATAGTTTAAAAAAAAGAAGCATGCTTTTTACTGGCCAATTTAGACTAAATTGTTCGTCATTTAAACCCAGACCAATTTAAACTTGTTACTACAAGTTAACATTCATGTGAATGTACAGACTAATAAATAGTCAACTCTGACGGATATGATTCAAAATGATGCTAAGTTACATTTCAGGTGTTAAATCTATGTATCAAATTTAGACATCTTGCTCTTCATGTTAAGTAGATTTTGAGTTCATCTACACTCGGACAGGTAGACTTTTTGCAAATAGATTTCGTTCACAATTCAATTGAAATCTACCCATTTAATGTAAAGACCAGACACTTCATTTCATTTGTTTAGTTCAAAGAATGTTTCAATTATCTTTGTCGCAGACAGATAGATGGACGATTCCAAAAAAGTGTTTTTCGGATTCAGAGAGGTTTGAAACATGGATATTCATCAAAATCTCGAATCAAAATTTTTTGATGCTTGCAGTCCCCCCTCCCCTTTCTCTTTTTCTCTCTCTTTTTCCTTCTTCGTACACTTCGAATATGGTATAGCAAGAAAGTGGCTTTGATTTTTTAAAAAATGATTGTCTTGAAATCGTCTTCTAAATTTAAAATAACAATCAGTTTAAGAACGATTAAAACATTCAATTTATAGCGATCAAAACAAGGAGCAGCATCAGTTTTGTCAAAAAAAAATCAGAAATAATAATGATCACATAATGTTCCAATGGGAGAAAAAAACATGGAACTATATAAAAAAACAAGAAAATAGCACGGAAATTAGTATAGTAAAATTAGAAATTTCCAGAAATTAGCACAACAAAATTGAAATTAAGAATATTTTATTCACTGAAAGAATCAGAAAAAGAGCATTTGAAAGGAAAGCGGTTAATATTCCAGCACATGCAAAATTATAGCTTAACTTTATGTGACAGTAGAGCAAAATTTGCATTATTATGTTGACCTGCCCATAAGTATTAGGTGTCTGAACAAAAACCTTCTAGCAATAATTCTAATTTATGTTAATAGTCTTTGCACTTCAGGCTAAGTGGTCGAAGTTAGGCCAATTAGAAAGCTAATTAGTTGAAAAAGTTTTTATGCCTAAGCCAATGTAATACCTAGTATGATCTTAAAAGATTCACAAAATTTTCGCAATTTATGCTTTAAGACTGATAAGCGCACTTTCGAAGAACATGTACGCACAAAATCCCCCCACCCCCGTATTGCATTATGCAAATGCAGAAAGATAATTGCAAAAGAATACGTTTTCCCTCCTATTTAAAAGGTATAAGCAAAATACAAACTCTTGTTATAGCGTAGAATACGGTACGAGATATACATTTCATGTGCACGGCATCACTCAGTCCAACATTCAGTTACATATTTGTCATGCTGAATGTCACGGGGGGCGGGGGGGGGTCACTGGTGATCACCATCGAGTTTGTTCCTAGCGCCACGGGGGTCACGGATGACTGGTGAAGCCAAGATAAACTCATAATTCGAGTAATTTTTCAATATTTTTAAATTTCAGTATTGTCACCGCTACTAAAATGTGAAGAAATTAATTCAATATGGAGCATGCAAAACAAGTTTTATTGATAAAACATACAATTAATGCGATATGCAATTACGATTGATTACATAAATCAACTGTTTGTTGTGACTAATATTACAGAAATATATTCAACGTATAATGATAAATTCACGTTGGTCAGATGGGTAAGTCATATGAATTCAGCAAGTTGAATGTCATGTACGATTAGTTTTCATGTGAATGTAGCTCAACATGAATTTACTTCATTGATGTATGCAATACCAACAAGAAAATAACACTCCATTTAAAGGTTAAGGCAATTAAAATAATGAATAAGAGGTTCGTATAGCGTTCTGCTCGGATTAACGACAAACACATCACAATAATAAGCAATTAAAACGTTTCTATTTCACAACGCATACACACACACACACAAAAAAAGGGGGGATTTGCAGCGACTGTCATCCGATTATAGAATGCGGATTAGCAGTTAACGAACCTGTTACAGTACATCTATTTTTAGCAACATAACGTAGTTCCTCTTCCGTATTTATTAAGTGTTGCGATCTATGCAGCAGGAAAGGAAGGAAAAGGAAAAAAAAAAAAAAAAGACCCAAAAGTACGGATCGGAACTTCTTTTCTATGCAAAGTACAGACTTCACCGGCACCTCGGTTTTCTACTTTTGTTAAAAGAAGAATGAAAAAAGTTCTACGAAAAGCACTTGACCTCCCTTCCAGCAACCTAGACGTTCGGTCTACATCTTCTACAAAGGTGAGGCAAGATGGGTGGGCTGAAGAGGGGGGGATGAGTAACAGTAAATGGGCCGCTGAACTTGAGTAACCTTTATCTTCAGTTTTGCATCAGAAAGTTTGTTTAGGTCAGTGGCTTGTCATGAAATCCTTCATAGTTATGAAATTAGGAGTTTCAAGAAAGGTGAAATGGTTTGAATAATGTTAAGGCATGATCGTGAACGTAACAGAAATGTATGGCTCCTTTGCACGATATCTAAATTTCTCTTCAAATATTACCAATGCAGTTCTATCGATGCAATCGATAAAAAAAGCATACTACTAAACTGATCTCGCAAGATCACGAATGCCAAAAGAGCTCAAATTTTTATTTAGAATCCCGCACATGAATATTTCGGACCTTGTAACATAGCGAAGTTGTGTATTAATTGCAGAGCTTTGGAAGCATAATAGTTATCGATCTTTGGCGTGAATCTGGTCTTTTTATTGAATCCTTGGCGATTTTCTATCAGTGATTAAACGTTAACTTTCGGCTAAAACTCATACCACAAAATCAAATATATATTTTAGACTATTTTATTTATTATTTTTATGAACAATTAAAACCAAAATTTAATATTACTACATTAACTACAATTGTAGCCACAAGATTAGATAATAAATTTCATTTATTCGTTTCTATGGAGGAAGGTTGAGGAATGTTCAGCAGCAAAAAGGTCGTTATCCACGAATTTCATTTTTATATTTCAATCCTTGCGATTTAGAGTCGTTGCGTTTATGTGCTTACAAAGTAGAAACCGAGAGAACGGTCAGACCTTTGACAGATTTGGTTCAAAATTTCTTAAAATGCTAAAACTGAGAACCAAATTTCATTTACTTAACTTGTTGCATTTTTTTTTTTTTAATTATCACCTTCAAATGCGAAGGTACACACAAACAAACGGTCAACCCTTTGATGGATTTTATTTCAATTTTGATACGAATCTACACTTTAGATTCTAAATTTATACACTAGATTTTGTCTATCTATTCTCTTTGCGTTTTGTGAATATCTTCTTTACTTGTACTCGGACAAACGAACAAATAAACTTCTTCTACATGTTCAAAATTCAATAGAATCTATACATTTTATATAAAGGCCACATTTCACCCTTTTATTTTAAAGCACTTTGAGTTGACAGACAGGCACTCATTCTTAAAAAGTGTTTTTCGGACTCGGAGGTCTAAAACGAAGATTTGTGATAATCACAATTTCGAATTTTTTAATGACTACAATACTTTATATATTACGTGTATGAGAAAATAATAATACAAACAATTCAATTCATTTATGTACCTAATGACTATAAAAATACAAAAATCAAATGCATAAATCATGTAAAACTAGATCTATCAAAACGAAGTAAAATATACATTTAAAAAAAATCCCATTATTTTTTTTATTTGTTTAATTTTCTAAAGTAATTTATATACTTGTTTATTTATTGTCTGTAAATAACTTAATTTGTTTATATTCCTTTTATATCTTTTTTTTTCAAATAAATAAAATCATTTGTTTAGAAACGCAACACGAGATACGAATGCATCTAAAATACTTTAGTTAAAAGGTTCAATAAATTCAATGGATTCTATGAGCAAAACTTTAATTGAGAATATTTTCAGAGCATATTTATATAGAATCAACTCAACACGCCTGATGATGAGCTTTTAAATAATACTTGCTAAAATTATGATCTTTAATAAATATAAAATTGATAACTCTTAAGAGTTGGAAAAATAAGATAAATATATCAGATGACTGGAAAATACAATTACCAATTACAAAATAATGCTTAATTTAAAACCGAGAACGATGAAAAATTCAGAGGAAATAAACGAATTCAGAAATTATTCTTGTCAATGCCTTTTTTTAAATAAAAAATATTTCCAAAATATTTTAGAATAAAGAAATAAAACCGATGGCTATAATATATAAATATGAAACGAACTGCCAAAGGGGGGGGGGGGATATTTTTTTTATCATATATTTATTGTTATTCTAAAACAATCAATATTTGTTTTTTTAATCGTTTACTAAAATCTCACTATATCCCTTACAGCTATTTATTATTACTTTATTGGCAACACTCGGTTAAAAAAATTTCCATCACGGATTATTTTTGGTTAAGCGTCAATTTCCAACAGGAAGCCCCATTAGCAACTAGAATGATGATTTTTGAATTTCCTTTTGGAACGGCAAATTTAGAAAGGTGTTTTCAAATCAGAGAATGAAGTCATACTCATTAAACCATTGCTCTATATTTAACTTTTATGCTTGACAAAATATGTATCGTTAGTTCTGACAAACCTGCTACAGTTGCAAAAGCTGTCGCTTATTTAATATTTTTGAACGGATGACAATTGGCATTTGATTTAATTTATTTATTTTCTTAAATATTTTTTAGAATTTTCCTAAACCGGACACGTGTAAGTTGTAATCCCTTTAAATCTAAGGTAAATAGTATTCATCTATATATGCAATAGTAAACAGCATAACGACACAAAAAACAAATGCAAAAAATGTACAAAATACAGAAAAATTGATAAGAGAATATAAATAATCAGAAATTACATTTAAAAAAAAGTATTTCGCGTTTTTTTCCCGCAATCTTGAGGGCAAAGCAAAGATAGAAATTTTATCGAAAATAGAAAACTGCGTATAGAAAGCACTGCATTACGCAATTCATTCTTTCAAAATTGATTTTTTTTGTCACTATTTTGTGTAACTAAAATAAATTGGAGAACTTTTTAAAGAAGTTTTTTTTTAATATATTTATGAAAATATCCATATTTGTTTCTATATATTTATCTATATATAATTATATTATGAATCTTTTATATTTGAGTCAAATTTAAATTAAACATTGTTGGAAATCTATATTTATATTATAATATAAAAAAAATATTTAGTATTAAAATTTCATAGAACAATAAAAAGAAGAAAAAAAATATGTCAGGAGTAAGCATATTACTATATAACATTGATAAATTTTTTTTATGCGACCGTGTACTATAACACTTTCATATGAGCTTTAGGCACATAATTTACTACTTTTACAAACTTCGCTGTGCAACAATTCCCTCTAAACCAACATTTCGTTGTTCCAATTCTTTTACTTTTTCATCGTTTCAGCTAGCAAGAGCCTAGTTAACTCGCATTAGAAATTGCTTTTCTCGTACAGAGCAATTCATTCATACATCAAATGCATTCCTATTAATTGAGGCAAGAGCTTATTATACAGACTGTAGAGAGATGAATGCGATGTTATAAAACAGGGTAACAAGATGGGGAATAATACCAGAAAACACGCGGAATTCCGTTTCTCTTGTGACAGTCATATCAAATGAATTATTGAAAATTCTTGTCGATAAACCGAAAAATAAAAACTTTATCTTCAGATTAAATGAAACTATATTTTTTACAAACACTCCATATCTATTTTGGAATGGAATGAAGTCTCGCACATATTCGACGCCAAAGCCGTATTCCACCATGAGGGTACTACCCTCTACCCACGGAGGACTTTAGAATAGCATCGACTCTTAATTTCTAAAGGATGGAAGATATTTATAAAATGTGCATTCATTTCTCATTACAGTGAGAAATTGAAATAAATCATTGTAGAGAAATATCAATTTAAACTATTCTATTTTTAAGAGTTAAGGCAAGGATTCACAAACTCTGGATCACGAAAAGATTTTGAATGCATATGAATCTTTCCACAATTGCAGAAATGCAGTGTGATGAGTGTGCATAGCAGCAACTCGAAATAAATAGTGCAATACGCAAACAAGCGTCTCGTTTCAAATGACAAATAAATAAAATAAACAGAAGTAAAATAAGTGTATTTTCATTTTGCGGATGACTTACAAAAAGAATACGCGTTTGCGCAAAATATATTTGTCTCGTAGCCTATTATATCAATTTGCTGTTTCCTTTGAAGTTGAATTTCCATGCAGCACCCCAGACACCGCTCGTCTAATCAGAAACTTCTTTTCTCTATAAATGTTCGATTCAGTTAGTGCACGCATTCATTTCGATAGAGTTCGTTATCATTTGAGCAAACATTTATGATATTTATATATTAATGTTATTATTTATAAAAAAAATTTTTCTCTGTCATGTGGTTAACAGCACAGAAAACAGACTTTGTGTTCAGGCGGACGCGTTTTTCCCACCAAGTGAAATAAAAATTTGACTAAATTCCATCTGTAATCACAAAATCTCATATCAAATTTGATCATTTAAACCATTAAGTTTTATTTTGATTAGATTTTCAATTAAACATTAATCGAAATTGTAAATATTTTTCTACCTAATTTGAACTATACCAATTCCCAAAATACACAACTTTTAATTTTAAAGAAAAAAATTTTCAGCGATATTACTATTGTTTTCGTATAATTTTTCTCTAATAAAAAAAATTTTAAAAACATTTTTAATATATTTTACATTAACTTTTGTAGTTATTGGATTTATATTCACGTGCTCTGCACCGATATTTAACATTTTTGTGTGCACGTTATTACTATTATATTTCAGAGTGAATTTTAAATAACAAAGACAGACGACTCAAGCCCAAAACATTATACTACGAAGATACGAAACAAAGATTCCATTTCCAATACTCATATTTTCATAGAAAATAGCAACGTGCGTTGCAATTCTTTTATTGCTTTTATCATTGTTTCCTGAATTAAAGCAAACATTAAGCCCAACTGTAGCTTAAGGGACAATTCCGGCAAAATTTATTGAGTACTCCAAAATAAACGAAAGGGAAGAGACAGCAATAAAATATGATAATTGCGGAAATATCCATTGATCAAAACATTTGACGCACGAAATTTGAACGGTTCGTGGAACGAGTTGCAAATATTTCCATACTCTGTATTGCTTTGACTTCTGCAATGATGGCTTCTACCTGCCGATTCCTTAAGAGAATACCCCCCCCCCCCCGACAAGGCATTTCTACTTAATAATAATAATAATAATAAAAAAAAGCAGGATTTACCTCGCTTCTTCTTGGAAGTTTACATTTCGATAAGGTTTTGCTCATCATAAAGTAGCAAGGGGAAAAAAAATCCGAACATGTATTCGGATTTCTTTGAACATTTACCTTTCCCTATTAGCATAAGACACTGCTCGATATCCTGAATGCCGTGCTTCATCATGAATATATCATAATATTGTGGCAATAGGGTTTCTATGGATCTGCAATTTTGATGGCAAAACGACTACAAACTTCATTGATCTAGTTTCTTGCGTTTCCGAACTACTGTGTATATGTATGCGTGAATAAACAAATCAGCTAGGAGTCTATTCTCTGCCTGTAATCTCATTTGATTTTATCTATAATTATAGAAGTATCATCTAGTAGAGTATTTTTGAGTTATGTTGTCTTGCACTCAAAAGACAAACAGACATTCTTTTGAAGGATGTTGTCCAAAATTTGATTCAGATCAGCAAGTTTTGAATAAAGATCTCATTAAATTTTATTAGCCAAATTTAGTTCCTACATCAATAAACCAACCGAACAACATTCGTATTGTCCGCTGCGTTTTCCCACACACAAAGTTCCAAAAATGTTTCTTCTGGATTCAGAGAGATCTAAAATGCATCAAAATATAGAGATAAAATGTTTTTGATGATTAAAATAATTTTATTTTAAACGCATTTTTTTTAATTAACTCGTTATCTGCCCCGATTGTTCGAAACAAATTTTACAATCGATTTCAAACTAACTTCCTGATAAATTAAATCGTAGTTCAGAACTGAATAGCAATGCAATATTAACTCGTTTTCTTATCTATCTGTTTGCCTGTTCGGTAAAAACTTTGTGATCGATTCAAAACTTTCGTTACCGAAAATGGCATCTTATAAAATCGTTAGCGCATCGGGAAATTAGATTAAAATCGATTACATCGAAATAAAATGTTGATGAAAATTTGCACGAGGTTAAGAATCTATATGGGGTTAATCTATACGAGGTTAATATCTATATTAATTTTTTTTATTTAAATCATCATTATGTACATCATTTACTAGAATCCAAATAATTAACTCCTACTTAAAATGCCGAAACACAATACTGCAGAGTATTTGTTTGGTAACCTGCGGGAATGGTAGCGCATACTCTCTAATAAACTTGTGATGCCAGAGAATGCCTTACATGGCACTGGCATACAACAGTTGAGAAATATTAACTCTTTGCATGAATGTATAGCATTTTTACTGAATCTATCATGTCATCTTGGGCGATTAATCACTGGCATGAAGTTAACAGTATCCGAAAATCGAATTGGTTAATTTAAGTTTATTGGTGCAAGAACTAAAATACGTTCTCAATGTGTTAGCTTTTCTAGTTGAAGGGGGGAAAAAAATCTAATTTTTTAACGATATTACTCTCAGAATTAAAATGGCGGTCATAATATAGCTGCTTTTAAATGAGATTCTTGTTCGCTTATTATGAACTCGGAACGCATCTTTTATCATATAGTTTATATCATCTTACAACAAAGAAGAATCATAAGGAAACTTACAGTAAGCACATCGTCAAGTTAAAGACCAATAAAAGTGGTCCCCTCGAAACTTTATCCTATACTAACAAATAAAACTGTTAAGGCCTTGGATAGGGCTGTGAGCATCACAAGTGCTCAGATATTTGTTTTCAATGCCCCTCTCCCACACGTATGTTTCGAAGTCTGTAAAGAAAACTTAGAAGATTTTGGACGTTTGTTTCTTACAGATCGATCCGAACCAAAATTCGACGCAAAACTACAATTTTAGCAACAGTATCACATATTCAAATTTCATTTATTTAAATTTTGAGGGTGAATTGTTATCTTGACATATATACAAAGGCATGGATCGATTGATCGTCGACCCTCAATGGAATAAGTTCAAAATTTGATAAATGACTAAACCAACTGAAGCAAATTTCTTTAGCATAACTCTTTGCATTTCATTTGAACTCGGGACAACTTCCTGTTAATGGATTTTGTCCAAAAGTTGACAGAAATATACAAATTTAATGTAAAGTTCACATACCAAATTTCAACCTTCTTGTTAAAAGCGTTTTTGAATTAGCTAAAGGACATATCATTCCAAAAAATTGCGTGTTTCCAAATCCACATTTCCCGAGTCGGAGGTTTTTGATGATTACAATACCTTCGATTTGTATAAGAGAAAAAAAAGTTTTTGGATATTTTTTTTTAAGTTTATAATAGCCGGAAGATGTATCAATACGAAGAAATATGAAATACTGAATATACTGTTATCTGTCACCAGGATGTTTTTTACAAAATAAATAAAACAATATATTTGGTAGAATAGAAAGTGAAGGATATACTTCAGGAATTCAAAATCTAATATCACGCCTCGCATTGTTTGCGAATTCAGATAATTATGTGGTTTGTTATGCATCGCGAATCGAGACTAATTGTGAACTTACAAGCAAGGGTTTAAGGCCACGCATTTAACAGGATTTTACTCAATGTCACTCATAGTTGATTTTGAAGGTTAAATAGTAGGCAATTCCATAGTAGGATGGAATTAAAAATACAGAAATGCGCGTTTATGTAGATAAACTGACTAATCAATGAAGCGTTTCAACTCTTTCAAATGGCAGAGTAACTTCGCTAAAATTATGTTACTGAACAGGAATATAAATCCAATACACACAGGAAAGTTCTACGTTGTATCTTATTTAGTATAATATGCGTCTTACGGTGAAAGGTAGTCGATTTATGGTAAAAACTTTTTTTATTATCCAATTTTTGGCTCTAACTCAAATTTTCATGAAAAAAATATATATTGCAGTGCAAATCCAGCCAAAATTTAAGCGAATTAAGGGACAGCCATGAATTGACATTCTGGCGAAGATTATTTTCTAGCTATGATATCTACTCAAACCAATAATACAATTTTGCAAAAAACTTAAGAATCAAGTTTGAATTTTATTTCTTGCCCTTATATTTAATTTAATCCCCTTTTAAAGCAACACTAGATCATTTTGGGACGGAAATCATAATTATGAACTGCGGCCAGATGACGATGGCGAGACCTAAGCTAGCACCCATCTCCAAATTTCCGCAAGAAGTTTGGCCCCGACGGATTTAACTTACACCAAACCCGCTTACACGGCAGCTCTCCTGTAGAATTGGGTTTCAAACCTGGAGTCGTCCGGTCTCGAACAGAAACCTTACTAAATAACTGCGATCTTTTTCTTGCCTTTCAAAGTACTATGAGCACCCATAAATCTCCATTAAGTCTTAATCCGTTCCATAGTGACTTTTCCTATATGCACAAAATGCTCAACGAAATTGCCACGATACTGTCCAGTATTCAGAATATCGAATAACACTGGGGATATAATTTTTTTTTTTTTTTTGTATTAATAGGGATGCCAGAGTCTAGATTTCGGGCTTGGAACATTCTTTAAAATATCTTCCTCCGCCCCATGTAGCGAGTTTGGTGCACATTGATTTATATCTTCCCGCTGGAGTGGTGTAAAAAGTAGCGAATCCTATTGAATTAGATGTTGCGCTTAGCCATGGTTCAAAAAGTATGATTTTACATTTACCAGATTTCTCCATGATTATCCTTCATGTAGCTGATTTTAAACCAATTTTCTCCAAATTGCAATCTTCAAACTTATCCGATATCCCTCAAAATCGGAAATTAAGGAGGAATCCCTGAGAAATTGTAATTTTCAATTATAAATAATTAACTGATCATTTTATTATCATGAATAATTGGTATTTGACTAAACAAGCTCACTTGCGTTTATCTAAATCTCATTAGCTCCAGAATCGTTGTATTCGTAAAGCATACGGAAATATAATTTTAAAACTTATAAAGCTGGAATTTAATCAATCAGACACTATTGTGCAACATAACAATTGCTCATAATCACGAACACCTGGATATTCGAAGGATTTTTAACTATAAAACAGTACATTCCTGGAACAGAAGTTATCTAATTAGGTAGTAAAAATAGCAAAACTAAGGGTTAAATCCTATAATAAAAACCTTCGTTGAATATTCGCTTACTTAAACCCATCGCATACAATGGTGAATTTGACTCGTGCATCGAATGACTGAAGTTTTAATTTTTTAACGTATTATTAATTGAAAGGATTAAGCAATTAAAAATTCAAAAATAACTTAAAAACGCTTCCATATCTCAAATGCTCCTTATATTATTATAGGAAGTAAAATAACGTCTCCAAGATAGGATGCGTCATCTAATTAGAAAGCTAAGTAAATTCAATGTCAAAGGATAAATATTCAATTTGAAAGATATTCCCTGGCAGAGGGCTACCATTCCATACAATTATAGAAGAAAAAAATTAACAATATCATGAAAAATTGCTCAATAGATGAATAAAAAGTATCATTGTTTTTCGGATATCTAACAATTTGAAATTCCGGATCTCGTTTAATATAGAGATGTGACAGTTGATTGAAAAGGCCGACCTCGCTTTTTGCCCTCCTGGACTTTGACTTCATTTTCACAGAAGAATGAAAGGTCACACCCATTTCAAAAAAAAAAAAAAAGTAACGAAAGAATCGAAAGTACTTCAATTTTCAAACAAAATGCTTCCGTGTTTCATGGTCTGCCGGTATGGCTCGTGGCTTGCCGATAAAAATTTGTTTCGACTGCATAATTGTACAGTAGGTTGTGAGAATTTTGACAGCTTTTATCACATCACTTTTGTTACCAATTTTACGATTACACAATCTATTCACCCTTTTTTTTTCCCCTTTATGGCTTTTTTACATGAAAATTTACAAATAGTAATAAAGTCTCGAAATGCTTTTTGCTAATGGCGCGTCAAAATTTTAAGTCATGATTACCAATATAATAAAGTGCAGATTCCCATTTTTAAACTTGCATAAATTTTTCTTTTGTTAAATTTGAAAATAAAAAAAGAACTCTTAAGTTTAACAAGTATCGTTGTTAAAATATACATCAAAAATGCATAAAAGAAAGCAATTTTAAATTTGGCGTTATTATAAACAATTGGCAATCAATTGCTTATAACTGCGCCAAATTATCACTTTTTTAATAAATTTCGGCTTTACTGCTGTAAACTATATACATATGTATAGTTTGCATTGAAAATTACTCAATGAAATTTACTGTTTAACAAATATTCTAAGAAAATGCAGTCTTAAATTTCTTCCGAAATCTTGCGAAACTGTATATTTTAGAATTCATACTGTAGGATTGAGATTAATCATGATCAAATGCTATTTGATGAATTCAATCAAATTAATTTCTCTTCAATTCTGTTATTTCAAGCGACTGAGAAAATTTTTTCGCATTATAATATATAAAAATTGACAAGAAAAAAGGCATCCAAAATACAAATTCGATTTTTCCAATATTTATATATAACTAACTTGCCAGTGATTAACCGTTAAAATTCGCAGGCTAAATTCAGTAAAAATGCTAGATTTATACCAACTTCAATATTTCTTCACTACTTTTCGCTACTTCGTGCCCTTGAGCAATGTCCACGATTTTATAAGGGAGTTGGGGTTGGTGGGGAATAATATTAGAGTTAAGTTTTGGATAGACCGCTCCGGATGGTTGAATTGCATCTGCCAAAATAATACGAATTGAACCACAAATAAGCAACTTGAATTATAAAATATATATTATTGAAATTTGAAGCATTTTTAAATGGTCCATAAATCTAATTTTCAATTCACATGAGTAAGAGTCTTTTGGATTACATATTTGCTACAGCATAAATGATGAATCATACATTTAAAAAAAAATAGACCGACCCAAATGAGTAATGTAAGCCAAAAATGGTTTTTCGTTTGCTGGAAAAACTAAGAAAATACAGAACGGAAGCTACTATTCATAACAAATGACCTGCGGTTTTTGAGTGATAAGTGGTTTGTCATCGAGTTGAAAGGGTTCTTATCAAGTTTGTTTTTAAGCAAATGTTTAGAATAGTTGGAGAATCTTTCTGATTAGAGATTCATGTTCTCGAATTACTCTAAATATCGGAACCTTTTCAATATCAAATGAAGGACAGTTCCGAAAGAAGCTTTATTAAGCTGCGACTAAATTAGGAATTAAATAATCTGAAAGTCATATACAATATTTCAAATAAACAAGGCAGTATTCCTTGCAAATATATAATTCTTTTCTTTTAAAAAAACGGACGCGAATTGTTATTTTAATTCAATACAGTTAAAAAAAATTCAATTTTCTTATAGTTTTTCCCGATTGAACTCAATCCAATTTAACATTCAGGCTTATACCAGATAATTATTTTGACTTGTTTGCATATGTGCATTTTTAAAAAAGTTTACATAGAGGTTTAAACTCATTAAAATAAGAAGAAAAATTACAATACCATCTACAAACAATTGTATATTGTGCCTTCTAAGCATGTGTTATCTGATATGCAAAACAAAAGGCCTCAGTATTATATTGCAGCTACAAAACCAATTATATATAATGCTATAGTAAATTATTGAAAAAGGTGACATAATAAAAGAAAAAAATATTATTTATCTAAACCAGCTAAATCACTGGTTTGGCACTTGGCATTGAATCCCTATTATTTCCAATTCAGTTTGAATCAAAGCTGTTTTGCAAAAATATGATTTTGATAATACTGATAAAATACTGATCCTGATCAAGGCAAAAATATACTCTTCATAAAAACAAGAAAACTTCACTCTATAAAAAAAAAATTGCTTCTTAAATGTCAAGAAAAATAGCCTGAATTGTATCATATTTTGAAAAGTTGCAATGCTATAAGGGCAAAAAAAGTATTTGAAAATTTGATTTTTTAAAAAAAGAACATTTGCATACTAAGCTTTACATTTGATATCTTAACGCTGCTTACTAATGAATTTTCAAAACACATATGAAATGTAAAAGAAAAGAAAAATTTTAATCTTTTGCTGCATCAAAATAAATAAAAAAATATTTACCTGACTGAACCGAAACAAAGCTATTTAGAAGTGCAACAACTGCGAACAAACCGATCACGGAAGACAACATGATTCTTCTCGGAACAACTTTTCTTCCAAAAAAGAACACAAGCAAGATTACTGCAAACGATGTGATCGGAAAGAATCGTCTGCTGTATCCCAGGCCACTTCTGTTTACTCTGTCAGTCGTGAGGTTGAATCATTTTATCCGATGCTCTCTGGGCGTCAGAACAGGATATCTCTCTCTCGCTCAAATTGATTCGCGAAATACGTCACGCCTTTTGCACGAGGACAGAAGTTACTCGAAACCCATTCGTTACTTAAAATTCATTGCCGAAATGAGGAAATGGTCCTGTGATTGCGGAAGATTTCTGAGTTGGTCACTAAGCATGTAGTGCAGGGTGGGTGATTTGTGAATTTCTTAACAATTCACCTTTTTTTTATGATTCCTCTTTCTGAGTTCTTGTTCTGCTAGGAATATATTCTGCTTATTACTGCAATTAACTTTTTTTTGGACAGATTCAAAATTTGCAAAATAAATATTAATTGGAAGAATAGGGATTTTAAATTTTTTATTGCTTATTTTTATGTCATTATTACTTGTGTCACGTGTTCTTTCATTTATCTATATTCCTATTCCTTATTTTTTGTTTAAATAAGTCAACCATTCATCGAGTGCACACTTGAATTGCTTTGACTAGGGAGAGAGTGAAGTGGGAAGGTATGTAACGACAAAAAAATGAAAATGGAATACCAAGAGAATGTCGAAAATGGAATAATATTGCAATAAAAAAGAAATGAAATATTACACGAAATTCATGTTTAGTCTTCGCAAGAAATTTATTTTAAATTCTTCTCAACAGCTTTCACATGTTTAATCCAATTCTTTTTCAAAAATAAACAATCAAGTTAATACTTTAAGTTTTCTTAGTATATAATTTTGATCAACATTAAATATACAATTGCCGCTAAATTGTCAATGAAATTTGAGGTTAGAGGAAAATTGAGGTTCTTTAGTTCTTTATGCCATTAAAATATTACTGTCCTACACTTTGGATTTTCATGCTCATCAGCCCTGTATCTGAGAATATCGATTTTAACATATCTTTTGCATTTCTTTTATACTTTATGATCATCATTAGAATAAACTAGCGGCAGTGGTTTCCCCAAAATTTTATCCCAGAAAAAATACTCTTAGTCTCCGTTTCCTGCGCATAAAATTGTGGACACTGAGTAAGAGATTGAACGGCACAACTTCTCAGATTTTTATTTTCAGAGTCTTGCACATATGACTTTTGTGCTTCATAATATAATAGGGAAAACCGAATATACATTTTGGCCGCCTTTCTCTTGAGCGATTGAAATAAAAATTGTACACAAAACTGCATTTCAATAAGATTTCAGATAAAATTTTAATTATTATAATTATTATGTTTTTGAATTATTGCATCTACATGCATGAAAAAGTAATGACAGACAGACCCGTTGACGGAATTAATTCAAAATTTGCTAGGAGTTTCAATTAAAGTTGTTTACTAAATTTTACATAAGTAATCTTAATGCTTTGCGGTTATGATTGATTGCACGTGGACTGTCAGATTTCCTATTAATAGAATTCGTTTAAAATTTGATAGAAATCTACAAGGCAACAAGCCCAATTTCATCTAAGTAGCTCAAAGCCTTTCTGCGTTATCGAGTTCAAGGACATACAAACATAATTCAAGAAATGTGTAGAGATAAACAGACATAATTGTGGAAATGTACAATTCAGAAAGATCTGGAATAGTGAGATTCGTTAAATTTGACTTCGATTTGACGATTATAGCACTTTCTTTTTCTACTCGAGAAAATAAAAATAAACTTCAATCTCAAAATGAATTAGTCTTTATAACACCATATCAATTATTTCTTTCACCTTTTTAATATTTTTTTGTAACTGCATCATTGAGCCTGTGTTACTAATTGAAACTTTTTAGTTCAAATAACGTAAAATTTGCAATTGCTGTTTGCAGTGTAGTTTCGTTTCGTATAAAAAATACAATCAAACAGTTTATATAAATACCTACATTCTTTTTTTTATTATTATTATTTAATTCGCTTTCTAGAAACTTCGTTTATTTCAAGATAGTTTTTTCATTTTATATTTTATTTGAAAGGTTGAAATTATTTCTGAGAATTAATAAATATTTGTGATTAGAATTAAGAATAATTTTCTGAATATAATAACTATAAAAACATTAATAAATAAACAATTTAGTATTTTTTTTGTAACTGCATCTTGAGTCAGTGCTACTACATACAAAATATCAAAACCATTATAAAACAATTTGTGATCAAATATATCCTTGGCACTTTCAGATTTCTACAAATATTGAACTTTTCAAGGAAGACCGGACACGTTGACTGTGAATTTTTACTCTTAAAAATAATATACTTGCATTCACAATTTAAAGTAAACTTTCGGATAAAGGCATTTAAAGGAATGATCTGAAATTCAGAAAAAAAAAAATGTTTTAGACTCATTTTGTTTCAAAGAAAGTTGATAATAATTTATTACTTTCATCAGTAATTCTGTAATAAGCATAAATACATTCACTTCCATAAAATTTACACACATATTTGGGAAAATATAAAAGTTTTTCTAAAAGAATTTCAAATTTTTCTGTGAAATTTTATAAATTGCAAAGGTTTTAATCAAATAAAATAAAGCAATAAATGAAGATATACCGGAAATGATTAATAAGTTCATATAGTTTTCATAAATAATTTCGAAATAAATACTTGGAATATTAAAGAAAATATGAACATTTGTAAATGCATGTGTCTGAAACACAATTTTCCTTAATCCGCTGCCAACTTTATTGCACAACTTATATATAAAAAATTCCAGCTGAATACCATATGATTCAAAAAGATATTAGCATTGTAGCGAATTGAAATTCAATTCACTACAATGCCAATGCTAAATGATGCAGAGTTTTTTTCCCCACTAATTGATACTTTTTATTTTCTCGCATACGAAGTATAGAGAAAGTATTGTAACCGTCAAAAAATTCGAACTCGAGATTTTCAAGAATTTTCACATTTTAGACCACCCTGAATTCTAAAAACTAATTCTTTCCATTACGTCTGTCTGTGACAAAGATAGCAAGACGTAGCTCAGAAGTGCTTTGAGTTAAACGGACGAAATGTAGTGCACGGTGCTTGCAGCAGATTTCAATCAATTGAGCAAAATTCGTCCAGAGGAAGTATGTGCTTCGAATATGCTAACAAGTTAACCACATAACTGAGAAAATAGAATTAAAATTTGGTTCACAGATTTAATATCTATGGATGTGTGCGCATCCATCCAAGTTTGAGCCAAATCCCACCAGAAGTGGCCGTTTGCCGACATAAATGCGATAGCTAAAAAACGCAGTAACTTAAATTTATCATATTTGGTATGCGGTTTTGCTGTTACAAATGTAGTTCTGTGTCAAGTTTTTATTCTGATCGTTCAAAACAATGCATCTAAAACACAAATTCGAATTTTGGATGCTATTATCTGTCTGCCAAATATTGATTGCTAAAAAATCTTCCAGGGATGATGCGAGAAATTCTGTAAAAATGCTAAATTTAGAGCAAAGGTTAATGTTTTGTAGTTATTTTACACCAATGCCATACAAGATGTTCTCTGGGATAACACCTTTGTTAGAGAATATGTGAGAATGATTAGGAGAGCCCACTCCCCCTGGTCAAATTTGAGTCCTCCAATAATTTTATTAAATTATGTAAAAGAAATATGCTAACAAGGGGAGGTCACGGGGTTGAAATATGAGATTGGGATGAGATTTAGTATAATGATAGTATACATTTAGAAGTTCATTCATGAAAATATTAAAACACAATGGCCAGCCAATTTCGAGAAAATGGTCCTCAAAGTTTTGGTAAAGCTTATATACTGATAACATAACTCCCATCCCGATGGCATGGTTGTCTAGGTAACCGTCTCGTATACGGAAGGTCAGGGTTCGAACCTGGCTAGGAATTTTTTCTTTCTTAATAACTTTTATTCAATTCAAAATTTACAAATACTCTTAATTAATATGTTTTTAATTTTTTTCATCCAAAATAAATATTTATTATCGAAATACATAATAATAAAATTAAAATTTTAAAAGAAAAAAATTATAAATAAAGATGCATTTTTTAAACAAAATAAAATAATTTAAATTTAATTAACTATTTACAAATAGTTTTAATTAATATGCTTATTTTTATACTTGTGCTTATTTTGAATTAATATGCTTATTTTTATGCAAGGATAAATGTTTATTATTTTAATAATGTTTAAAGAAAAAATAATTAAAAACGTAACTTTAATGGCTACAGATAATTTAACTTGCTTGCATCATTTTCAAACAATTCATTTTCAAATTCTTGGATTTTAATAAAAATAAATTATCAATTCTAACTCAACGAAGCTGTATTTATATCAAAAATTGAAGGGAGCAGCTGATATTCATTAAATATATAAGCAAACTTCCCCAACAGCAGTAATCAAAAGAAATAGTAGAGAGCAGGTGTTAATTTATTGAATGCGTAGGCAGATGGTTCAAAGCGTATTCAGTGTATACAAAATTCTTATTTAATTGAACAAGATCAAGAAATAAATTCTTGCGAATATAGTGTAAAAATTCAATCAATTGTTCACCATCAACTGTCATCACCAGATAAGAAATGCAAGGGACGCTACCCAACTTTCTGATGAAAGAGAGAGATTTTTAAATGCAAAAGAAGTTTGTTTTCCCATAGATCTCTTAAAGAAACTTTGCTCTTGTGGATAATCATCACTTATCAGTTGTGCAAGATGTCGAAATATATTTTGTTTCCAATGTTTTTACTATAGTTACCATTCTGGTTCTTGTATATAATCGAAAGTAAAAGTATATAAGATAATTTTTTAGAAATATTGAATAATTTTTTTACGATGTAAGTATAATTTATATATAATAATTATTATATTATAATTAATAATTATCACCATTTATGTTATATTTATTACTATTTTTTAAATATTAAATTACAATTTAAATATTAAAATAATAAGCATTTATTCTTGCATGAAAGTAAGTAGCGTATTGATTAAAACTATCTGTAATTAGTTAATTAAATTGAAATAATTTTATTTTGTTTAAAAAATACATCTGTATTTATAATTTTTTCTTTTAAAATTTTAATTTTATTATTATGTATTTCAAAAATAAATATTTATTTTGGAAGAAAAAAAATTAAAAACATATTAATTAAGAGTATTTGTAAATTTTGAATTGAATAAAAGTTATTAAAAAGAAAAAAATTCCTAGCCAGGTTCGAACCCTGACCTTTTGTAGGCGAGACGGTTACCTTGACAACCATGCCATCGGGACGGGAGTCAAGTTATCAGTATATAAGTTTTAGCAAAAGTTTGAGGACCATTTTCTCGAAATTGACTGGCCATTACATTTTAATATTTTCGTGAATGAACATTCTAAATGTATACCATCATTCTAAATGTAAATCTCATCCCAATCTCAAATTTCAACCCCGTACCCTCTCCTTGTAAGTACTCATGCATATTTATGAGTTACAGCAAATTAGACGTTATGAATAACAAATAATATTACAAAGTTAATCCCATTCATTGTAAAAGTATTAAAATTATAACATTGTATAGTTTGTTAAACACTTTATAGCATCCAGGTACCTTTTATGTTTTGCTTATTCCGCAGATGTGTCAATTACTCAAATGAAATGAGGCCATTTCTTTCTACATAAACCGTTGTTATTCCATGAGAAAAAGAAATTATTAATTTCTGGAAAATTCTGTGGGTACGGCGGGTCATTTCTGTAAAAGAAAATTGATAAGTTCTGTCACTAATTTCAAGCATCGTGGTCAGCTTCGAATTTGACATTCTCAATTACTCCACTGTTATTCAATACGGTCGATCCGCATTCTTAGCAAGCCAGTCCAATTCCTCAACATTCTTGTCAGCAAACAAGCTATGCCTAATCCGAACCTTTAAAACAGGAACACGATCTGATAGAAACAAGCATGGCTCTTCCCCAAACTGTTGCCCTAATTTAGGCAGCGTAGAACTATCCAAATTATAAGTTATCAATTTCACGACTTCTTCCGCAGGAATCAAGGGCAAATTTCAAACAATATGTAACAATCTCAAATGTCAGGGAAATCCTCCGGTGAGTGAGATGTCTTCCCTATGGTGGATAACATGCTTCATTCCCTAAGAAAACACGAAACTCAAATGAAACACAGCTAAAATGTACACGACAGTACTTGCAAAAATCAAGAATACATTATCTGGCAGCAAATCGTTATTAATACGTTGGCTACTGTGTGAATTGTCAGCGATTCACATTTACTAACTAATTAGTTCACATTCCCTATCCAATCAGATAACCATTTCTCTATTATAATTAAAATATCGAAGAGAAGGGATAATCTAATTAGATAACGTATCACAGACGTCCATGGAAGCGAAGGTATTAAACAACCACAACAGTACAAAGAACTTCGAATGCAGCAGAGAGTGATCCAAAGACAGAATTCGCTCTACTTGTTTTAACATTTAGATTAATATAAGTTTTCAGGTAAAAATTCTTGAAGGATCTCCAAAACTTGCATCTTAATAAAGCTATTGCCATAATTCTTGTATTTTCTAGAACCTTCATTTTTTTGTCACCAAATTTATTACCATAATCAGAGGTCATTAGTCTTACATCCATTAAAACATCTGTAAAATTATCTTCTTTACTGTGAAACTAAGTGTGTAGGGAAGCAGTATTACATATTCGTAACACAGATCGTTTTATTTTCACCACCAGAAACTACTGTCGAAACTGCAATGTACATTTATTATTTATTGGCATACTTCCCCGAAAAAAGAAAAATTAGTAATACTCATATACAAGAGAAAAGATGTCAAAAGGGTTCAACTAGAACCAAAGTGGGCCTGGTGCAACTTTGCTTTCCAGAATCTTATAACAATTTTCATAAAAAAAAAGTTTTATTTATTACATTGCATAAATTTATGTCATAAAGAATTCATAAAAATCACAAATAATTAAATTATTTTTATAAAATTAGAATTTCAGTTACAAAAAACAATAATTAATTAATCAAAAAACAATAATGCTCCAAAAATTTTTAAATACAATTTGATTTGCGAATTACTAGAATATATGATTTTTGTTTCATTTTCTTATATATTTTATAGCAAATTTTTTGATAATGCCATTCTAATTAAAGAGTTCTGTCTCATTCAGATCCGATAGATAAATATCTTAAGAAAATAAATATTTGATTAATGCTGAATCTCAAGTAAATTTTCTATTATAATATTTAAACTTATTGTGAGATTCAAAGCATCCAAATTGCTTTGTGCACAAAATGCCTAAAATCCATGTAATAATAATATTCACATGTATGTCTATTCGGATTAAAACAAAAGAAAAAATAAAGATATTTTTCTTTTGTAAAATAAATCAGTTGTGCAAGGTCAGACATTTCTGGCCTGGGGTGCTTGCATCGGCCGCAATCTGGAATTTCATTTTTCAAAATATGAATTTTGTTCTAAAAAAATATGCCGCTATTCAAATTTATAAGGTGCCTTTCGATTTCCAAAAATTAAAAAACAAAGTATATATAAATAAATAAAAGAAATGGGGAATTCAAACTGGTGGCATTGAGAATTTAAACAAAAAAAAAAATATCCTGCAGTTTGAGCCTTTACACCACGGGTCGTCGCAATGCCGATTTCTTCAAATTTTCTTATCGATCCTCCAGACAACGCCTAGAAATATTAGTATGTCTGAATACACAATACAGATGTCCCGTTGTAAATTCCACTCATGTATTATTTTGAAATCTTTTCAGATGCATGAAATATTTGTTTTTTAATATAAAATGTTAGGTTTGTTAAAAAGGAAAGTATGGCGTTCAACCATTCTATTTTGTAATGTATATTGCACGTATTTCAAAAACGAAAAAAGAGGAAATGTAAATAAATAAAAGAAATCTTGTGGTCGGCTGGTTTGAACTGAGAGCAATGACTTTTCAAAAAATTGTTCATGCATTTCGGAGCCTTATATCATTGTTATATCATCTGTAGATGTCTGTAACATTCCATTTTGGAGCATGCATGCCATAAGAAGATTCTATCACGAAGAAGAATTTAAACCTCTTAAAGTAAGTTACGTGTATGTGATGATTTCAGACCACATTGGATTCTCGAAACATTAAATGTTTCATTCAACTTTTTATTTTTGTTACAAAGGAATCATGGTACTAATAATAATTTTAGAAATTGTATTGAATTTGATTTTCAGAAAAAGGAGAAAAGAAGGAGTTATAAATTAATGAAATGTTGCTGGTAGTGATTCTGAATAGCAGTACATTGACATATTAAAAACTGTTCACATAGATCTACCGTCATGTATTCTACGATCTTCGGATCTTTTCAAGATTTCATTTTAGTATCCGCCTTCCGAATCCGTTACTCGAAATGCGCAATACAAAGCAGGACATAAATTTCCGGGATTACTTTATTTTGGCTACATTAACGTCTTGTTTTAGAGCAACGCTAAGGCTATTTTGGACAGATATTGCAATTTCGAACTGTGATCAGAGAATGAGAACGACACCTGAGGCGGCGCTCCTTTCTACAAGCTTCCGTAACACACCAGCAAGCTGGCATTAAATCTTGACGATTTTCGCGCGCACTAGATCCATTTATACACAGGATTCGCGGACCATTGTATTTATCACTGAAAATTTTATTAAAAGTTTGACTGGGTGAGTTAATTTCTAAAGAAGATGATTTAACATCCAGTTATCCCTATGTTTTGCGAATTACAAATGACGTTTACGCATTATAACAAACTTGTAGGCGTGGTCTTTCAGAACATTTTTTGTGGACGCCTTAATAACGATGTTATATCCCAAAAATCCATGTCCCAGAAAATGTGGACTTTTGGGGAAAACTGTGAAAGCCAGGAATGTTCAGATTTTTATTTTCAGAGTCCTGCAGATGAGCATTTTATGCTTTGTAGCATAAGAAAAAAAGAGAAGGGGGGGGGGGGAAGAGTTTGCCTTTTGGACATCTTTTGCAACCAATCATAACCAAAATTTGACACAGAAATACGATTTTACTTATAAGTGCACATATTAAATTTCATTTATCTAAGTTGCTGCATTTTCAATCATCACGTTTCTTTTACATGCTTGCACATATACACTGCATAAAAAAAGTAGAAGGACAGTGTCTTTTTGCCAATTAATATCTCTCATTTTCTCCTAACTACCAGATATTTATGCAGATTTAGTTTATTGACCCTTGTTTTCATTTTAGGCAAAAATTAAACAACTACCACTAATATTATTAAGAAAATTAATATATATAATTTCTGATGCTTAAAAAAAAGTAGAAGAACACTTGCTAATATATTTAATTTAGTGAGTTGTTCTTTATTTAAATAGTGATTTTGTACTTTGTTCATCCTTTTCTGTCAAAAAAATCTAATTTGTTTAAAAGTTACGTTGTTTCTACGTTCTCAAAAATGCTTAAAGGAAATACCTTTGAACGATTTGCAAAAAGGGCAAATTTCCGCATATCAAAATGATGGTAAAGGTGTCAGAGAGATTGCTCGATTGTTTCAGGTGAGCCCCGATACAGTTTCAAACTTTATCAGAAATCCTTATAAAAATGGAAATAAAAAGAAGACTGGTAGACCGAAGAAGTTAACACCACGTGATGAAAGAAAGCTTGCTCTTGTACTGAAGAAGAACAAAGGAAGTGTTTCAAAGGCAAGAAATCAAGCAGGACTTAATCATGTGACGAAACAAACAGTTTACAACTATATTAAAAGATCTAAAAAATTCATTTTCAAAAAACGGAAACATCATCCTAAGTGGAAACAAGCTCACATTGATAACCGTTTAGCGTGGGCTAAGGAGCACATGTCCTGGACTACAGAATGGACTTCTGTGATATTTTCCGATGAAAAGAAATTTAACTTAGACGGTCCAGACGAATATCAGCCCTACTGGCATTGTCTGGGGACTGAAGACGAATACTATTCAACACTACAAATGGGAGGAGGGAGTTTAATGGTTTGGTTGGCTGTTGGATACGGAGGAAGGAGAAGTCTGGTTTTCTTAAATGGTAAGCAAAAACATACAGACTACATTCAAGTGCTGAATTCCGAGCTTCTTCCTTATGCCTCTGACATGGGGGCTGAAGAGTGGAAATTTCAGCAAGACGAAGCTTCCATTCACACCGCGACTGGAGTCAAAAATTGGTTTCTAACAAATAATGTGGATGTTTTACCATGGCCAGCCAAAAGTCCTGACCTTAATTTAGTGGAAAACATCTGGGCAATGCTAGTTCGTCGAGTTTATGCTGATGGAAGGCAATTTGATTCGCAAACTCAGCTTCGAGAAGCATTGAATGACTGGTGGGACAATTTTTGTCAAACTGAAATTCAAACTCTATACAATTCACTTCCAAACAGAATATTTGAAGTTATAAAGGCCAATGGGAAGACCATTCCTTATTAAAGTCACTATTTTTTCATGCATTATAATGCTGTCCTTCTACTTTTTTTACAAAGTTTCAAAAAAGAGAAACTATTTTTGTTGCCATTAATATTTTATGTTTGAACATCATAATTCTGATGTTAAAATTGTATTTTTAAAATATTTGTTAAATGTTTCTAATAAAAAATTTTAGTAAAAATAAAATATTTTTCTGTTATTGTTACAAAATCAAGTGTCCTTCTACTTTTTTTACGCAGTGTATATGCAAATTTCATTGAAAATTTGTTAGGGGCCTACATTTTAAATGTTAAAATAGTGCATTTAATTCATTTAGTTCCTTGAATATTCTAGTTATTGTGTTCATTTGCACTTAATAAGCCAGGCACTCAAATTTAGTTCAAAATTTAATAGAAATGTAGAAATTTGGTATTAAGATCGGCAACTACATAGATGAAATATGCTAGCTCATATTTTTAGTTTGATCTGAAGCGGTTCAAAGATAGTCAAAATTGCAAAAATGTGTGCGCTTTTTTTTTTTTTTTTGCAAACTTAGGGAGATCTAAAATGTGCAGATTCGATAAAATATCGACGTTGAATATTTTGATGATTATAGCAGTATCTCTTCGTACTCTTCAGATAACAGAAAGTAAAAAAAAAAAAAAAAAGCTTCTAAAATAACATTAGAAGTAAATACAGCAACAGATAATTTGTTGAATTAGTGTTTAAGAATAATTAAATTCTAATCTTTAATGTAACTGAATTATTTTTATAAATAAAAATTGTTTTGAAGTTATTGTGATTGATCTTAAATTGATAACTGCTGTTAAATCTAGTTTCATAGCACAATTATTGACTACCAAATGAATAGAATTATAAGAAATCGCGCTTATTGTGTAAGACTCGACTGTGAAAGAACATGGGCTCGAAATCAGTTGTGTCATAAATGCGATGTTACACTTTAATTTTGTGTTCTAATATAAGTGTGGTGTTGAAGCTTGCTTGCAGAGTGCTTATATAAGTATAGCCTCATAATCTGACTGTTGTTTCACTGCTGTCATTGTACTTCAAACTGGGAATCTAATTTTTGGAAAAATACTTAATATTTCTTCACATCATAAAATTGAGCCATTTCTTCTCTTCAATCTAAAACAATCGATCAAGGACATGATTTGCAAAAACAGATATGGTTAGTTTTCAATGCCGTTTATTGGTTCAATAGATAGGAGAAGGCATTAAAGTCGATAAAAATAGAAATGCTTAAATTTTCAGTTTAAAATTATCTTTAATCTTTTGATTAAATTTTCTAAAAGTTTCAAATGGAGAAAACAAATTTTTGCGAAGCATGAAGTCATTTTGATTGGTACATTATAAAGTGTGACGTCATTCGACTATTTACTTTATATTTTCTTGGTGATTTTTAGCTATGAAATAAAGAAAAATTTCTTTTTAAAAGTATTTTTATTGTTGACTAATTATTATTATTTACTAATGTATTGCTATTTATTCATTATTATTTACTATTTTTATTGTTTACTAATTATTTGTTATATTCATTGATACATTAGTCTTTCTATATTCATTTCTGTCCATCCCATAGGCCTCAGTAACCTGGTGGTAAGGTTTCGGAACCGGAGGGTTTCAGGTGCGAGACTTAATTCCACCAAGAACCGTCGTGTAAACGGCTTTGGCGCACATTAAATCCGTGGGGCTGAAACGTCCTCCCGCTGGTTAGGTTCGGAAGTTTGGAGTGGGGGTGCCAGCTCAGGTGTCGTCCTCATCATCTAGCCACGGTTCAAAATTACGAGGTCCGTCCAAAAATAGCCCTAGTGTTGCTTAAAAACAGGACCTTAATGTAACTAAACTAAATTGAACTGTCCATCCTATTTGGCTAGACAATATTTTTTAAAAAGAAAAATAATTTTTCATAATGTATTGCTTTCTTTAATTCTGATATATTAACAAAAATGCACAATATTTTATTATGAATGGCAAGAGGTGCAGGACATTAAAATCAAATGTTATAAATAAAAGAGTTCTAAACAAGGTTTTGAATTTGGTTGCCGAATTCATCAGTGAAATCGAAATTAATGTATTGTAGAGTCAATTAGACCATTTCAGTTCAAACAAAATAAAATTGACAGTGTAGTTTATTTCCGTATAAAAAAATTGTAATCAAAAACCATTTATATAAAGCTTTCGCTATGAAACAGTTTATATTAGTTTTCCGCTTTCTAAAAATTTTGCATCTTTAAAAATGTTTTATTTTCCGTTTTATATTTTATTTAAATGGGCTGCAATTATTTCTGTGGATTAATAAACTTTTACAAAATAGAATTAAGAATGATTTCTTAAATATATTAATTATAAAGAAATTAATCAATAAAAATAAACTAGAATTTTCTGGAGTTTTTAAAAAATGTATAAATATACTAGAACATTATTGTTAATCTAATTACAACTATTATTAAATATGAAAACGATAAAATTTCTATTAAATTTTTACTTCCTCATTGTTCTTCTCAGGATCCCGAGACTAGAACTTTTAGACGATTGTACTTCCCTAAGGGTTGATACGTAGAAAAATGAGTGGTTATTACTCCTCCTAATTCCGCCAATAATCTTTCACTTTATTGCTAAATGTAAAAATCTCCTCCTTCCAATTTTCTCTCATCCCTTTATCCGCGATTTATATGGACCTATTGTTTTATCCAAAAACCTTTTACCCTTTTGTATAAACGTCCTTTTTTTTCTTTTTTTTGTCTCCCTGGCACTTTATAAGATTATGTCTGCGAAGCATATACCTTCCTCCTCTCCGTTGGTTTTTTTTTCAAATTGTTATAAATAGTGTGATCTCTAATGAATTTAGTGAATAATGTTTTAGTGATATTTTTTCCCTCCAAAAGAAACATTCTTTGGATGCACAAAATGAGTAAGCTTAATTTTATTCATCAGTTATATTGGACCTTATCGAAATGTTTTTATTTTTTATCCCATTCCTTATTTTTGTATTATCAGTTTTCCAGTATCAATAATACTAATTTTTAATTGCGAATGTTAACCTGTATCGATAATTTCATACAGAAAAAAAAATATATGATAATATTTTCAGAATAATTATAATATTACACTGATAGTTTAAGTTTAGTTTAATTATATTAACGTCCCGTTTTAAAGCAACACTAGGGCTATTTTGGGACGGACTTCGTAATTTTGAACCCCGGTCAGATGACGAGGACGGCCTCTGAGCTGGCTCCCCCTTTTCCGCGCCATGCCGGACCAGCGGGTGGGCGTTTGACCGAGATGGAGTTGGCGTTCACTTGGCCCGCTTACACGGCGCTTCTTCGGTTCCGAAAACGAAACCTTACCATCAGGTCACCGCGGCCCCTAATATTACACTGAATCGCAACTATAATATTACCCTAAGAAATAGTAGTTATATACAAATTATCTATTATATCGACTTATAAGCATGAATTAACGTGTAAGCGATAATTAACACTTGCATATCAAATTACAAGTAAATCATACCCAGTTTGTTGATGTGCGTTTTTAAATCTGATAATTATTTGCATTTAAAAATATTTTGAATAAAATTATTATTATTTATTGATCGATTATATACAAAACTCTTAAATGTGCTTTACAAAAATGCAACGTGTAATAAATGGTTGAAATTCTCAGAAAAAAAAATTTCATCCTGTATTCTAAGCAATATCAATATTGCGAAAAATTGATATTACTTAGAATTATACTACTGTTTAATTCCAAAAGTGTCGAATTATACTAAGTAAAAAAATATTATTGATTTTGTGTGCAGTATATTAATATTAAAATATTCATTTATGTTTTTTAATCTATGGAATAAAAGAACAGAGTAACCGATGTGATACACAAAGAAAAAAGTGAATATTTTTAAATGGAAAATGCAAGCAAATATAATCTCAAAATATTATACATAAATCTCTACTTTGTTTATAAAATTGTGATTTGTTAGAAATAATACATAAAAATAAAATGCAATTTATATTGCAATGTTTAAGTTTTAAAAGAACCCTTTAGAAATTTATAAAATTTCAATTAATTTTCACATTTTAAAATAATTGCAGTGCAGATTTTTATTCATATTATCTGTAAATGATTATAAAATTTGTAATGTTTTGTCTATGAACCGAATAATACCAGCAGAAAATTTCATAATTTATACTACGTCGTAATATTTAATTTAATAGAGTCTTTGGCAAAATTAGTGAATTATCATTTTAAGTGAAAAAAATAAAATAGAATTATGATACAAAGCCGCTTCTAATGTACAAACAAGGACAAAACAGCAAGAGAGCAAGCAACCTTGAAGGAGGAGAGAAATAATTCATGATTGCAACAGGTGGTCGAAATCGAAGAGATCATTTTCAGCAAATGCAGTTGAAAGAAGGGGGAAAAATCTTCCAATTTTTCTCTTTGTAAGTTATATTATAGAGAAAATTTGTTCTCTATAATGTGTCTTATAAAGAGAATAAAAATTACTTGCAAAAAGAAAATTATAGAGAGGGAGAAGAAAAAAAAGAGTTTCTTCCTGAAACACAAAAGTTAAAACCGCACTTCAAAACTCAAAAAGTAAAGTTGATGAAATTTTAGAGACGATGCTTCTCATAAACGGTGGACAGGAACCTTATGACGCATATTGTTTTACATCACTGTACTGATACTTTCAGAGTGTGCCGCATTCATAATATCGAACACTGAATATCATGCCCTTAATAGCAGAATAAATGCACTTGCGCAATAGCAGAAATTTATACTTCTAACAGAACGTTCTTTTCATAAACTTTAAAGGAACGAATGCGCCTTATTCATCACAACATTTGTGCAGCGGTACTTATTGAAAGTTTTCTCTCTTCGGAGAGGTATATGGTTTTTTGCTGAACGGTAGTTGCTGAAACTCTTTAAAAAATACTATTAGATTGTTGATGAAATCAGAGATCACATTCAAAATTTATTAAATTAGAGCATGCTCTTGTTTATACACAGAAAGTTAAAGTCTGCTTTTTAACAATACCTCATTGCCTATATGCTCGAACCAATCTTGTAACTGAACTATATTCACTACCACAGAGAAAGAGATCTCCTTCTCTGTGTTCGCTACTGTCTTATTATTTCAACAAGTAATGTTTTAATGCGCATGCGCATTTGGAATTGAAACTAGCTATAGGGATTTCAAACTAGTTATACGACAAATTATGAATCTCATCTTCACGATTAATAAAAAGGAGAGAAACAAAAGTTATTATTCTTAGTGTTTTCAAGCGTCTAAAGCTTGACAACTATTTTAATATATGAAGCGACCACGCGCAAGCGCAATATCCAAATTTTTACTATATGATATCCTTTTGATATCCCGCTAAGTTCGTACAATTGCAACAAAGAAAAGATTTTTCAAAGCAGTTTTTTTAAAACATCTTTGGTAATCATTTGTTTTTATGTACTACTTTGTTTTTATACTTGTAAGTAAGACATTTTTAACGAAGTTATTTTGGTATTTATTGCTGCAACTGGCGAAAACGAAAGTCGTCTGTTTTTGCAAAACTGTTATTTGTTCGCCCAGAAGTTATCAGTATTTATACTTGAAGAATATTTTTTTTCTGTGTGTATGTGTGTGTTCGTTGAATTTATGTTCGTTATTTCATCTAATGAAGATTTTTGGAAGATTCACCTTAATTCTAATCTGCTGTTCAGTGATTTCCGAGACTTGAGAATATATATTTTTGTCGTAATGTTCTGCTAATTTCATTTTGTAAAGTTTAAGTTTTATCATATATTTTGTTCTGTGATTTATTTTATACTGAAATAACCTTGCTTCTGAAATGTGTAGTTGTTTGCTTTTTACGTATATGTAATGTTTTATTCTAGCTTTAATTACTAGAAACAATAATTTTATATTTATTATTTCACACTTCTGGAAATAGTTCCTTTCTTCGTGTGGTAGCTGACAATTTTAATGTGAAGTTAATTATCTTAATATTGATTCTTATAGTAAAATGTCTAATTTTGTGTTATGGATGATTTTTTTTTTTAAAAGTCGGACCATCACATTTTTAGATTCTCTTTTAAATTAAATTTTGCCTTTAGTAATGATTCAAGAATCAAAATTATTTATTTTATTTATATTTTTCTGCTTATTTAAGAAATAAAACAACCTTACTACCAAAATTAAGAATGATATAATCATGTAATTTATCAACTATTTTAATTTCTTGTTTCCTTATTACAGTATTATAATGAATTGTATTGAATTTGATTAAACTATTAAGTAGGACTTATTGAAATAAAAGCTGTTGTAGTTATAGTTATTTAAGCTTATATAACTTATTTTTTAAAACATGTTTGTCAATTTTATAAGATTAATATTAAATAACTGAATGTTTATTTGATTAATATAACTTATAGTAATTACTTTCTAAGCCAAAAGTCATTTGAAATATATCAATTGTAGGTCAGATAATTTTTTAGATTTTCTTATACAATTAAAAATAAGCCAAAGAATAAATGTAAAGTAGATAAGTTTTTAATTTTTAGTAAAACATTTTACTCAGAATAATTTTAAAAATTTATGAATATCAAGATAATAAATGAATTTCTTTTTTTTTCTAAATTTTTATTGGGAATTAATTTAATTTTTATGTATGTGTTAGTAATTTAAAAATATTTTATTTCAGTATTTTTGTTTTTTTATTGTATTCTTTTTTTTAATGTGTCATCTTACTGTAGGAAAAATGTCTGAAAATAAGTTATTAGTTTGTCCATATGATGAAGCACATAAAGTAAAGGCAAGTAGAATGCAACTTCATATTACACGATGCAGATTGGTATGTATTCAAAAAAATGTGAAATTATAATTTTTTTCTTGTAATTTATGAATCTGTGGTAAGCTAATCAATGAAAACTTATCAACATGTAGAAAGCCTTGAACAACTATAATCCTGGTAAAAAGTGTAATGAGAATTTCTATGCATTTTGTTATAGAAAGAGATTCATGAAATTAAATGACTTGCATTTTAAATATAAAGTTTCATTTCACAAAGCATCAATTATTAAAATTTAAAACTGAATTTTATTCAAACCTAATTATTTTCGTAAATTCAATGGTATCATACTTCTAACTTTTTAATAGGCTGCAATGACTATAAACCAAGGTCTTCAATGACCATAGATTTAAAAATATATTGAAATAAAAAGTCTTACTTTTATAATATGGAAAAGCTCTATTAAACTTTGATTATATTTTCAGTTTTAAATTTTATACTTCAACAAATACCTTCAGTTATATTATTTCAAAGGGCGATGTGTTCTAGGCTGCAGAACTTTGGTTATTGATAATATAAGCAATGTGCATTTGACATTTGATCCTGGCAATGATCTGCTGTGTATGTAGACCTGATATGTTTAAAATTTATTAGAACAAGCATTATCCCACTAATATGTAAAGTGTTGCTTCAAACAGGATGTTAATACAACCAAACCAAACCAAACCAAACCCACTAATATGTATAAAATATCCTGCTGTTTCACATGTGACCTAATCATGTGACTCTGATTCAAAATTTGACATTCATCCTAAAATATCCCTTATGCAACTTTGAAACAGGACATATACAAGAGATCTATTGTAATTGTGCCCCAATAACTAATTTCTAATGTTAGAGATAAGAATATACTCTCAATTTTAAAAAATGCTTTAAAAGATTTGCATTTTCTCTCTTTTACAACTAAAATTAACCAAATGAAAATTTCAATTCATTATTTTAAGCCAATTACCTTCTAATCAGAGCTACTTATTGCTTAGATAATCTTTCTTGGAATTGCCATTGAAATGGTCTATGAGAAAACCATAATTAAAGTGCATATCAAAATCAAAATTACTTCATTAATTGGTCAATTATTTTAATCTTAGAATTTTCAGCTCTAAAGAGATAAAATTTCTATTGGATAAATTATATTTTTGTCATATAATAGAATGTGTGAATAATAATCTAAAGATTTTTTAAAGAATTTTTTTATGAATATAAGAATAAACATAAGTTTATGCTTTATAACTGAAACAAAACAAACACTTTATTCTTTGGTGGGATTAAAAATATGAATGTAGATTACAGACCTATTTAATTTAAAGGTCAAAAGAATATTTTTAAGAATCTGGAAAATGCAGCTAAAACTCTTTTAAAAGAACAGCAGAATTTTAAATGATATAGATGCTTAAAAATTGTTAATAATGTCCAATTATTGTTTCAATTTTTTCCCCTCTATATAAGTTTTTTTAGAGGGGTGTAAGTTTTTTTTTTTTTCATAAGGTCTATCATAATAATTTTTTTATATATTTTACAAATTGTTATTATTATTATCTGGAATTGAAAAAAATCACCTATTTTTCTGTAAATATCTTATAAATGCATTTTGGAACAAAGTGATACTTGTTTTCTACTAATTTTATCAATATTTTTAATACTATATCAATTTTTCATGAAAATATGATATTAATTAAGAAGTAAATAATTTTTGATTTACATTTTCTAAAAGGTAACAAATTTTTAAAATTCAGGAAAAAATATTTTGAAATTCCTAGTCTTGAAACTAATAATCTTTTAACATTTTGTTTAGTACTCTTCAATAATGCAATATTAGAAATTATCAATCTTAAATTTTAGCAGTTTCAAAAATGTTCTCAGCTGTTTTGAGTGTAACAATTCAAAAGGAATATAGTTGGTAAAAAAAAGTGTTTGTGTTGATGCATAGGGTTAAAATACCATTGATATACAGTTTACATGTAATCACAGTTGAATTGATGGAAAAGTACCTTTACCTCTTCAGTAATAGCAATGATATAAAATAATACAGCACTAGATCAAATCACCTTGAATAATTTAAAAGTATTATGTATTACATATGAAAAAAAAAAAGAAACATTTTGTTCAAACTGAGGTTTTACATTAAATTTCAGATATGTTAAAAAAATTATTATTTTTTATTCCTGTTTGTTAAACTTCTATATATATCATACTTGAAATTTCATATGAAAAAATTAAATACATGAACTTTTTGATGTATAGATGTACATACTGAAAATGACTATGCATAGTTAATTTTTTTAGGGTTAAAGGGAAGGCTTTAAAAAATTACCATCAAAGAAATTTTCAATAAAAAGTCACAAATATGTGTTCCATTGGAAAATCTGCTAACAATTTATGCTTATAGTTCTTTTTCTGTCATAAGCTTTTTTAACCATTTGTAATGAAAGAGGTAAAATTCTCTTCAAATTGCCAACCTTATCACAGTTTGAAATATTCCCATTACTTGTTTTCAAGGATTCCTATTGTTGGTTTTTCTCATTATCATCATTGTGTTTCTTTATCAGTTATACATTATTTTTTAACCAATGGCATAATCAACTACAATTAAATTTTGGGAAGATAAAAAGGGAAAAAATTGTTAAATTACTTTCCTTTTTATTTATTTATGTATATATTATAAAAAAATATTCACTATTTAATTTTCAGGTAGGAATGCATAATATTCCTTTATAAATTTTGTTGTTGTTGTTGAGCTTATAGACATTATACTTGATGTATAGGAACTGTTTTCCTTATAGAAATCGAAAATTCATGGGAAAAATATTGTAAATAAAATGTTCGATGAATGGAAGTGTAATAAATGGAGAATTCAAATTTATTTAATTTGCATTTTTGAGATTTACTGAAAATATTGTTGGTGTTTGAATTTATTTCTGTTTCTTTACAGAATCATTTGAATGAAATTAAATTCACCTGTCCTTTTAATGCTACACATGTGTTGCCTTACCTGGAAAAGGATTATCATTTATTACACTGTCCCAATAAGGCACCATTAGACAGGTTATTATCAGGTTAGTATACATAAAAAAAATTTTTTGGTTTTATTTCAAAATAATTACTAATGTTAAAAGATATTTTAACTTATAATTTGACATATTAATTTCATTAAATATATTAAAAATATCATAAATAAGATGCATGCCCATAAAATCTTTAAAAATGGGAAAACAAGAATTTTACCTTTATGAAAAGCTGTTTGGTATTGATTTCTGGATTATTATTATTTATTAATTTTGAGATTAATTGATTATTTAAAAAATTATGTTAATTTCTTTTGACTTGCAGCTTGGGTTTATGAAATGTAGACGATCATTTTATCAGATTTGTTTTTAAAATAATAAAACAAGATGATTATGAATCTTATCTTTTGAGAACTGTTTCCTTAAAGATTAGTAATAGAAGGCATCTTTCTTTGATATTGAGTATCTTGAAAGATTCTACATATTCTTTCTAATTTTTTAATAGTTTTCGATTCAATAGAATCCAGGTCACTAGCAACTTGAAATGTTAGTGCTGCTTTATGTACCACCACCAATCAATTGGGAAAAATTGAATGATGGCATGGTTGAATAAGTCCATGCTTTAACCAAAAATATTTTTAAAAAAACATTGTTTTCATTTTTTTTTATAATGATGGCATAATTTCATTGTTTCATTCTAATGTTTTGAATCTAAATGACCATATAGTTAGAGATTTCAATATGATTTTCACTTGTAGGAAATTTATCTCTACTTTACTTTAATTTTTTAAAATTAAATATCTGTAATTTTTATATCATGTATGTTGGTGTAAACGTACATATATCCTTGTTTTTATTGAAGGCTTGATCCTTGCAATAAAAACAAGCTGCACCAGTTGTTCTCTATGGAATAAACTAAACAAATCTCCCTCTGCTCTTTTTAATGATATAATATCAATATATAATATCTCTCTTTTTTTATTCATACTTAGCATCCTTTGCTTTGATTTAATCTGGAGCTAGAGGAAATTTTTTAGATCTGCTATATATTTCCCTTTCTATTATTATTTTTCTTCACTTTAATTTTTTTTTGTACATTATGATTTTGCACACATACATGCACAAAAATCACTATATTTATTAAGATATTTTTAAATTGATAATTGTCATTGTAATATTAAGCACTTTTTACATTGATTTATTTACATGCTTCTTTCCATTTGGGGTTATTCAATGAAAATTCTAAATCGATATTTTGCTATTTATTATTGATATAATAATTCATAATTGTAAGTTGGATAATGACAAATTGGTATGAAAGTTGGCATTTTTATGATAATTTCTGAAATTGTCTTTTAGAAATATATTCAGAATCATAAAATCAGAAAGAAAAAATGTCAAAATGTCAATGAAAAGGATAATTTTCATTTTTTGTTGAGTATTTTTATGGATGCCAGTAAGAAATCCAGATTGCATTATAGCATATACAGACACAATGTTAGTTTTTTTTTTTCACAGATTATATTTTGTTTCTTATGTAAAAAACTGAGGATGAATGATTCTGAAATTTTTCTGTCATATATGAAGTATATAAATAGAAAGCATAGAAATCGTCACATTATTAAAAATTCGACTATGAGAGTGTGACAAATCTCTGCCTTTCAGAATACCCTGAATCTGATAAATGTATATATGGAATTATGCTTGGTTGTGAGCATGATAAACCAACAACACTTTGTGCTAGAAAGATGAAATTTGTTGATTTCAGTTAAATTTTTAATGGAATATATCGGCAGGAAGCTTGTCTGTCCAAAATGAATGAAATTGATAACTATAAAATGTCAAAAGTTAAATGGATTCAATTTGGTACATGCTTAAAATATCCAAAGTGCAGATCTATATTAAATTTTAAATAAAATCTGTCATTGGCCAGCTACTGTGAATTTACATATTCTGTACATTTGCATGCATCTGCTACTGTACATTTACATTCTTTGTACATTTGAATAAATATTCTGCTGTGCTTTTATATAAATGTAAATAAGATAACTCAAACCCCTACAAATAAAATAAATGAAATTTTGTATGTGATCTTGTATCTATAATTATAGTCATCGATTAGTCAAAAATTTTTTTTCCAAAATGCATATTTGTTATTCTTCACTCTACTACGAAGCACAAAATGCTCATATGCAGGATTCGGAAACTGGAAATATGAACACTCATGGCATTTGTGATCTTATCCTATGCCTATAATTTCTATGCAGGAGGGATTATTCCCTATCCTTATTAGGAAGTATGCAAACAAGTTTCAGAAAGACTACTACAAGCGGTTAATATAGAGGAAAAACACTATTTGAATGCATAGATCACAAAGAGATTAATTCTGTAATAATCAGTTTTGCTTGAAAATGAGCAAGAATTGAGATAGTTTTGGCCTAATGAAGAATTATTTAAACTTTTTCAAACTTTTGCTTATGTATAAAAAATGCATAAAGTGTAGAAATTCAGTTGTACTGAAAATGTGAGGGAATTTATATTTCTTTAAAGAAGAATTTATCACACAAAAATATTGCTAAATAAGCTTTAAATTACATTAAAATATAACCTGATGCCATTGTGTCAGAAATATATTATTTGATGACAGGTTTATATAAGGTAGGATTTGTACATATTTAATGAGCTGCAAAAAGAAAATATCTTATTCTAATAACAGATACCTAATTTTAATATGTTATGAAATTGAAATTTTCAAACCAAAAACCTTTTAAAAGAAACTTATTTTTCTGTTAATCCAAATATTTATTCATTTTCAAGTAAGTTTAGGTTGCCAATTAATAATCCTAGTTATTTGTTCTGATAATGTAATTAATTGCCTTGCTTTTATATATCCATTTATTTTTACAAGTGAATTCTTTTAATACTTAATTCGTATAATTATTATTCTTAGTTTTGTTATTAGTCTTTTATTATTGCTGGGTTTTCTTTAATTAAGTATACTAGCTACAAAATTAAGATGTCTGATGAGTTTATTATTTAATTATTTATCATTAATATATTTGTTTTAAAAATTGCAAACAAAACAAATGACCATTAAGCATATCTTAAGATATTACTCCCATATTATATCATAAAAAGACTTTATTTCCATGATTCATAGTTTTCTTATGGTCACCTTTCTATGTATATTTGGAATATTAGATTCCTGTAATATGAAAGTATTAAATAGTATCTTTTGTAAGTAATATATATAAAACTTTTGACTTTCATTTACAGAGTCCCTAGACAAGAATAATCCATTTAAAGGGCGAATTGCTGTTCCAAGCTATTCAGAAGCTCTACCTATGAAATCAGATGAAATTTGGGACCTGGAAGGTTAATTTTAGTTTTCATATATAATGTGTGTAGTCATAATTAAAAAGAAATTATTCAAAAAATACTTATCATGGAGCCTGTTTTTAAATTCCCATTTGCCCCCAGAACTTGTACTGGAATATCTTGTCTTTAATTAATCCTTGTCTTAATTCCTTATCTTTAATTAAAAATTATGTGAAGATTCCAGACCGCCCATCATTGTAGGATAGAAACTAAACTTAGTACTTCATTTTTAAGGTACTTTTGCTTTGAGTATTATGTATACTGCCTTTCTGTTTTGGTTAATTTTTAAATTATTTCCTTTACATCATAAAGAACTGGAATTATATTAAGAAGGAAAATTAAAATATCTATTTATCTCATTTATAATTTATATAATCATAATGTTTATTTAGTGTTTGTCTGGTGTTGCCCTCATAGTTCAAGTGTATGAAATCTGCAAATTGTAAAACTCATCTAGCTAGGATTTAATGCTATAAATATTGAACCACTTCTGTTATTTTATAAAATGTTTCAACTTGGCATACAATGTTTCATTAAATAGAATAAATTTAATTTATTAATTGAATGTTTTCAATCCTTTCCAATTTTAGTCTGTTTCAGATTTCTTTATGCACATTTATTCCCCATTATTGTATGTGTTTTGCAGTTATTTTCAGGCTGCTTTTTTATTTTAGCAGAACGAGATGAACCAGCACCTGGATACCTACCTACTAAAGAACGACCTCCTGGAGCTATTGTTGAACCAGCACCTTTTCTTGGTGCCTCTGCTAAAAAGCAGTTGTATCAAGAGCTTCATCAGAAGTCTGAGAGCATTGATTTCAAGTACAATTCAAATAATCTATTTAATGTGGATGTTATTTATATTTGCAATCTTTATTTAGTACTTACTTTTTAATATACTATAATGGTTTCACATTGTGAGCAATGGTTGACTTTAACAATATAAATCCACATTTGCAGAATTGTTAAAGAATTCCCAACTTAACTGTTACCTTAAATTTCCCTTCAGTTTTGCACTACAATGGGTATTTAATAGATTTTGATGTTTCCAAAATCTAAAAGTAGTTCCTGTAGCATCTTTGTAAAATCTCTGCTAATGATGATGAGTAAATTCTTAGATTAATATTATTTAGCATATTTTATAGTTGTTTATTGATTATTTACTAGATTCTAATTATTAGCTCAAATGCTTCTTACCTATATTTTAACTAAACAAAACAAAAAATTTTATAAACTCTTGCCTTTATATTCTAACAGTATGTTTCATTCTTTTTGTTGTGGAAAGCAAGCAAACAGACAAGTAGTAAAATATATTCATTCTATGATTAAAATCTAAATGTCTGTCCAATAAATTAAGATTCATCCCAAGAGAGCAAACATGTTATTGCCATAATTAAAGGGATAAAAATACGTAACAATGTAAAGAATGTACCTACAGGTTATAATAGGAATATTTTGTTTCTATTTCTTTTAAGATATATTAAATTTCAGGCTAATATATAATTAATCTTTTTTCTTTATTTGGGCAACATATCTATGAATATCCATCCACATAAAGTTGTTTAACAAACTTTACTTTAATATTTATGCTAATGTTTTAAATTTGTTATATTCTTACAAAACTAGACTAAAACATTGATTAAAATATATTAAATTTTCAGGTTAAATTTAAATTCAGCTTCCATACCAGCTCCTATTCCAAGACAACCAAAACAACCAAGTGAGGTTGGTATTTCAGTACTTTTTATATGATTTTTATTTATATAGAATTTTGTGTTATACATAAATCAGATTTGCTAATTTTGAAAGCATGTTTGCAAATATGGTATGAAGTACTATAGTAGATTAGTAAATGAGCTATGTTTAAAAATGCTCATTCATAATTTTCATGCCTGTCAAATATTTACTTTTTACATGATGATAAAGTAATCCTCTAAAAAGGAAACTAGCCATAATTAGAGCAAAGACATTCAAGATTGAACAGAGTGTCTAGAAAATACGTTTGTATAATAATTCTTCTCAAATGGTTTTTGATGAATTGTTAAGGCAGCTTAAGATCTGGCATCCTGATATCATGATGTTCGGTTATCATTGCATGTTGATTTTCATTGCCGAGGTCCTAATTAGAGATTCTAATATATAATTTGAGGACTAGCTAGCACTTTTTAGGGATTAATGCTGTTTTATGTACAATAAAGCATTTTGGGTAAGGTGCCTTAGTTACAAAAATTTGGTTACATTTTTTTTCTAACATAATTTGTGTAGGATTATTTAGTATTTAAATTAATACACTTTTGATCTCCTTATCTGTTTCGATTGTTTGAGGCTGCTCACCAGGAAGTCATTGCTAATTCCATTTTTGACAGTGTGTTAATTCAATAAATTGGATTCAATTTATTTTGAAATTTTTCTCAAAAACATCCTAATGTGCCTTAATTGTATTTCTACTGTGATTAATCTACAGATATTTTTGTAGTCTAGGATATGAGCTCAAAGATAAATTTAATAGATTTAATTGAAATATAGAAATTTTGATTTAAACAATTAAAAATTATGATACTCTTTTAGATGTTGAATTCATCTTCATACACATTTTCTCAGTTCTCGTAAACTTATTAAGTCTGTGTTTTAAACTTGATCATGAACTTTTTAAAAGAGGACTTAAAATGTAGTTTTTCCAATTAAAGATTCCTTTTTGTCTAGAGTCACATTATTTTAGTAATGTAACCATATTCTGTCAGTCATGAATTTAAATTTTCCATTCTATTGATTATGTTGCATTAATTTTTCATTCTATTGTGTTACAGAAGCCTGAATAATTGGATGCCATCTTGGATGTTTTTCTTATTATCTCACAATAGTTTAAAGATAATTATTATTTAGTAGCTTAAATAAAATTTTTTAAGCAAGTAGGTGTAAAAATTCTACAATTTCTTTCATGAGATACTAAATAAGATAAATGTTATCAAAATGATCTTATACAACCTGAGTCATTTTAATTGTGATCCTAATGTATATAAATTTAAAAAAAAGTAGCCTTTATAATTTTCTTTATTTTTTGCTTCCCGCATCCAGAAACTTAGAATTTTGCAAAATTATATATTTAGAAAAAAGTTCTGTGTATATATATATCATTGCTGTGCTATATTCCCATTCCCATGATTAAACAGAATTTTATAATATTGCCTTTAATCATAATAGAAAAAATAATTGCTTATTTGATGAAAAAATACGGTCTCTGTAGTTTTAGTATATATATATATATATATAAGAATAATGTACAACTTATACATTTGAGAAATAGTGTGGTAAAAAAAAGTGATTTTCTTTGTGTTTTTTCTGTCTGCTGTATTTTGCTCTTGTTAATGCTACTTAACTCTTCTTTATTTCGTGTTATTCTTGCTTATACCAGAACGGAACATGGCAATCACTTGTATCATTGCATTCAAAATTTTTCTGACTGTAATAAATTTAAATTTCTTAAAAATGCTCATTATATATATATATATATATATATATACATATATTCTTATGTTTATAAAAAGCTTTAAGAATAATTTGTAAAAAAATAATTGAAGTTATGTTTTTTTTAATTCTAAATGTCAAACAAATAAGGCAGCTAGTTTGTAATTATTGATATGCAATAATTATTTGTCAGTGGAGCATTACACTGGGTGGCCACAACACCAGGAGAATTAGGAAAATAGACAGAATTTAAAAATTTTCTTTAAAGCAGAAAAATGTAGTGAATTTTGAATTTTTCCTTAAAATTCAGGAAAGTGCACGGAATTTTAAATTTCTTTGGCATCTTTTAGATGAAAAAAAAAAAAAAAACTCTTTAAATATTGTAAGAATTAAAAACTTCATCATTGATTGAAAAATAAAACAGCATTATTTATGACTGTTAAATCATGGAAGCTTGTCCTTTTTTATTTACTTTAATTTTTTTTTCTGCATAGATCAGACCAATTTGCAAGACTTAAATAAATAAATACAGATGTTGGAATAGTGACTTGAAGCTGCCTGAATACTAGTGGAGTTACTGAAACTGAAATAAATTAATAAATAAATAAACTTTTTAGCAGATCGTTTTGTATTTGAAAAAAAAAAAAAATGAATGTATGTCCGAAAATTTGTTTTAAAAGTTGCTTTTTCTTTAAATCCGTATTTGTTAAAAAACAATGCAGTAATATATTACGAGTGAATGGGCGATTTGTTTATTTGAAATTTTCCTTAAAGAAATGAATACAAAGAACATTTTGTTGGATTTAATAAAGAAATCGGTTTAGATGATTTCTATTCTAATGTTTTAAAATCCAAAGAATATTCTGATTTTTTTTGGTAGTCGTTAAAATATTACTTGGATAGTTGCAACTATTTCACCTGAGTCTTCCACTGATTTCTTAAAAATTAAGCCTATTTAATCTTATAAAATTGATGTTATTTTCATGTTTTTAGTGTTTTTTTCTCTCATTTAATTAAATTGATCAGAAATATTTTGATAATATTGTATATTGAATACAGACCTCAAGCCTTTGAAATACATGCTGCCAGATAGCAAGAGTACAAATGTGAATTAAATTTAATATTAAAATTATGCTGCATTTCTCTTATTTATCTTATCAGTTACTTTTTAGTATAATTATAATAATTTCAGAAGTTTAAATTGTATTCGTAGAAATTGTAATTTAAAAAAATTCCTTATATTTTAAAATTAACAGCATTTATTTTTCATTCACAAGTAATTTAACTTTTAGTTTATTAAAGTTCCATTAATTTTTTATGCTTCAATCAAATATGTTGGGTACAAAATTTAGTATGAATTATATTAAATATTACTTAAAGCTGAACTAACTTCTATATTCAACTCTTCTTGCTTCTTTTTCTTCTAAAATGCTTGATTTATAATATACTGTTTCTTTTCTATGGAAGGCTTCTAAATTTGAAGACAAGAGAATGGAAGAAGATTTTCCTTGTCTTGGGCGAGGAAGGGGTAATGCAAATCTTTTCTAGAATCTAATTGTGCTTGTATAGAATATTTTAATGATGGATTTAAGTGTGTTTTGCTCCTTTTTCTCATTTATTAACTAATATATATAAAAGTATATTATTTTTATAATTGTTTTCTAACATTTCTAGAAACAATGTAATTTTAAAATTTGTAATACAAAGTAGATATTCCTATAACGGTTAAAATCAGTAAGCATTATATTTTAGTAATTAAAGTTTTAATAGATAGTAATTTTAAGAAAGATTTCTTATTCAGTATACATTTACTTTTGTTGAAATAAAGTGAAATGAACTAAGTGCTTTTTAGAAATGTTTTAGCATGTTCAGAGTAGTAGTGATTTTATAGCTCATTCTTGCATGTAAAAATTTACATTTGTTATCATGCCATTAACAGCAAAAAAATATTCATTTATTAAATAATTGTTTGTTTAGAAATTTAATTTGAATTAGCCTAAAATTCAGAATCATTTATTTAAAAGTATTAACAAGATTTACTGCGAAATATTTTATCATAAAACTGAATTGTGATTTATGGTACAATGATGAAATGATTTGTTAAGCATCTTATAATCAAACATTATTTTATAAAAAAAATTTAAAAAGCAGTAAACATATTTGAAGTTTGAATTTTTGTTATTAAATTGCTTGTAGAGAAATTGGTACTGGGAGAGAAGAAAAAAAAAAGAATTGAATATTATAGGCGATGGTGTTTTGTATTTATTATTAACCACGTCTATACGCAGACTGATTCAAGATCTTATATGATTAATTTTGATGAGATTAAAATGAAGCTGCTCTGAATGGAAGTGCAAATCAGAAAAGAATTTCTTCTCATTTGGGATCACTACATGTTTACATAATCACTACATGTTTACCACTACATCATCAAATAAATATAATTGAAAGCTTTACAGTTCTACTCTTTTTCATTTCTGATTTTATTTCAGGTTAGGAGAAGAATGGTTAATTTTGGATATTTTTGCAAAAAGGAAAGTGAAAAAATATAGCTAACTTTATATAAATCTATAATCTGTCTCATATGATTTAATTTTAAAAGTTTTTAAAATTTTCTTCATCATGGTAAAAATTATTTGTAACTGCTTTTTATGAAGTTCACTGTTGTATCTTTCAATAAATCATTCAGTTGGAGTGTTTCAAGAAAAATCATATCTAGGTAATGATATAAAATCATACCTGGTTTATTTCAGTTTAAAGTAATTGTTAAAGAGTGAAAAAGTTACTTTTCTGTTAAGATTTAAAGTAATGAATAAATTGGAAACGTCTTTCTTAACAATGCATGTTATTTTTTCAGTTTATGTTTATTAGAATTATTTATTCTTAATGTTAATTTTTATGTCTATATTCATATCAAAACCTGAACTAAAATAAAAGTAATTATGAAAAATAGATGAATTGCCATTGTCACTTTTGTTAAAAATCACTTGTTATTGGGAGTTATTTTTATGAACTGCATGCAGATGGTTTCAGAAATTCAGTTTAATTCTTTTGAAATGGAATAGCTTTCACTGCAATAATTTTCTTTTAGTTATTTTTTAGCTTTTGAAGTGTTTGCAAAATCCAAATTAAACTTGTATGCTATTTTAGGTAGAATACCTATATCAAGAATTGCAGCAAATATCTACTCTCTTCCAGCAACAAATAAAAGTAAAAACAGTTACAGCTCAGTTGTAAGTAATAAAATGAATAATATTTCGATGGCAAATGATACCAAAGCAAATGCAAGTTTCATAACAGGCAACTGTGATGCTTCAGGTATTCGAAATTTTTTTTTCTAAAGCTTGTTAGGTAACTTTTTTTTTTGTTGTTGATGTTACTAATTATAAACATTTTGAATAAAGTAGTAATACAGATTTTATTGAAAGGAAAATTGTAGTTTTTTTAACTATGAGTTTGCAAGCATATGTAATAATTTCAATTTATCCATATTTCCGAAAATAATTATTTTTTAATCATTTGAATTCAGACTTAACTTTAATTTTTGAGTTATGCATGTGCTGAAACCAAAAATGCTGTATCAACACATTCCGATCCAAAATGATATAAATTCAAAATATTTCCTCACAATCTTTTTTTCCTGCATTTTGCCTTCCTATTCAGGCTATGCAAAGTGCCTGACCTTGATTTTAATTGAAAAAAAGCTTTAAAAGTGTGCCTTAAAATTGAAATATTTCTCTTATAATAAAAAGATAAGATAAAAAGGGGATTACTAGTTAACTACATTTGTTCTTCTTCCCCCAAGAAACTGTTTCCTAAACATAATGAAAAATAGACTGTTCTTCTTAATGGCTCTTAAATAGTTATCAAAATATATTTTGTTTGCATGTCAAATTGGCTACTCTGAAATAATCCTAAATACCTTTTATATAAACCAAAAAACAGGAACAACATAAGTTTAGAATTAAAAAAATTATTTGTGTTTTATAAATTATGAATCAAAATAAAGATTAATCAAAAATTGTATTTAAGTAATAATGCAGTTTTTATACTCATATAAACAAAAATACCCTATTCCTTCAATATTTTGTTCTTACACTATAATTGGCTCCATTAAAAATATAATGCAGTATATTTCAGGCAATATATTTCTAAAAATTTCATTAATTTATTAAAATTAAACCATTTATTTATTTTTTAGCTGCTTTTAATCGTGAATTTCCACCCCTTGGATTGGGAAGAGGAAAATTTAGAAATGATTTGCCACTTGGTAAATATTGATCCTCTGAATTTCTTATTTGTGTTCCTAATACTTTGGAAAATGATAGGTAATTTATAAAAATGATTAGAACATTTTTTATCTAGAAAATCATGGCATTTAGGCTTCTGCACTCGAGAGAGGATGTCATTATTTACTCTTACTCAATTAGTAAATGAGCTATTATAGGATTAATGTTTCATTTAGTAAAACTTTTAAAAATAGAGCAGTTAGCAATATCCAATTTTGCTATTTTTAAAAACATTTTTAAGCATTTTTTAGTTATAGCAAATTACTTGCAAGTATTCTAAATGGCAATTAAATTTTTAAAAATGCACAATAAAATTTAATTTACAGCAATTGGATTCTGCCATGAAAGGACAAATGAGTTGTCAACTGATTGATGAATCAAAAGAATTCATTGAAAATTTTAATGATAAATATTCATTTTTAAACAGGAGACAGTGGAATGGTTCTGTAATAAGTAGGATATCTTTTTTTTCTATTCAATAAATGTGTGGATATGATGTTTCAGGAGCTACTTTGTTTGCTCTTGAGGATTTTCATTAAGATTTAATTCTTTCATTCTATGTAAATTGGAGAAATTTTAGGAAAAGGAAAACAGCTTATTGATTTTTGATAATCTATGAATAAACTAAATGCAGCATTACATCGAAAACTATTTAGACTTGATATGAATGCAATAAGAATTTTGGATTAAAAATAAATTTTTTATTTCATTGAAAGATTTCATAAATTCTAAAAATTGATCAGGATTATTTTGATAAATAATTAGGATAGAAAATAAAGAAGAAATAACTCTTGCAATCTATTTATTAAGAATCGGGATTTTTTACCATTACTACATAATTATTCAAAGTTTAAGAAAGCAAAAAGAGAATTAAAATCTATACCCGTATTTTAAAATCATATTTCCTGCTAAAAATCTTCCTAAATTCTTGAATCTACTGCAGATGATATGAGCAAGAAATGTCTAAAGTATCATGATTTAATTGTACCACTTTGACTTCTCTATCACAGACCATTTCAATTTGAATATTTTTATATTTTGTATATACAAGCTTAAGTACTCTTATTGGTTATATATCACTTAATGCACTATTTTTTTAGGATTATATTAATTTTTATGGCTTACAAAATTAATGTATTAGGCTGAATATAATAATTTATGAATGTTTCTCAAATTTTCTTTTTTTTTTTTAAACTCTGTTGTTTAATAAAAAAAGTTGGTTTTTTTTTTTATTACTCTTTCTCAACATAACATAAATCTTTTGAACGACATCATTAATTATAGTAACATAATTAAAGGCAGAGAAGGATACCAAAATATTTAGTTTTGTCTGTTTGATATTAAATTTTAATGAGCTGGCACAGAAATACACAATACATTATGTTATATTAAAAAATCAATTGAATCAAAGAAAACAAAATTAGTATTACGTTTTTTTTTTTAATATTGTAAAATACTTTGCCATTGTGTTTTCTTTGTTTTTTAATTAAAAAAGAATGCTAATGAGTTTTTACACAATCGAATAATTTATTTCTTTTATCTTGATAAAAGGTTTTGAAATGGAAATGCAGATAACAGAAGCATTCTCTTTTTTTATATTATATTTACTGTATTTATGAAATTAAATTCTTAAATAACTTTGAAGAATCTCTTCTGACATATATACAAACATTGATGAAAATTCTTTTTTTATATTCTTATTTGTGAAAATTAAAGCAAATTGCTCTATTAAAATTTCAACAGTTTTTTTCTTTGCAACTTTACATTGTATTTAGAATTAATAAAATATCTCAATTTTCTGATTTTGAAAATATCAAATTAGGAGTTTTATATTTCAAAATTAACTTGATCATGGTTGAATATATTTTATAATTTGTTTTTGAAATTGTAAAAGAACATTTCGTATAATTATCAGAGGGTCAGTTTTTTAGCAATTAAAATGCTCTATATTGTAATATTTGAAATAGTAACATTTAAAATCCATTCATTCTTTTGGTGATTTCTGTAAAAGGTAAAGGTACTAAAATGCATTGGTGATAGAATATCCAATTTGGAAGCAGTGGGCATTAGGATTCAAAATTGAATTCTTTCATCGATTATGATGTAGACTTGAAGTGTATTGCACTTGTTTAAATCAAAGGTTTTCCTGTTGGTGTATGGAAGTTTGGAAGGACTAAGCTAATTTATGAGTTATTATCATCTCTCCATGAATCCAAATTTTGTGGTCTGACCTAAGAAAGGCCTGTGTAAAAAGAAATTCCTTTCCTATTTATGCTAGCCCATCCTTTCTATTATAATTTTATCTTCAAGCTCAGAATTTTTCACATGATAGTTTAAAAGGATATTTTAACTTACAAGGACTCTTAAGTTTTCATTGCTTTTGAAAATTAAGTACTAAAAAAATTGCTAATGTTATTTTATATTTGTATCATAAATGACTCCCAAACTTGAGTATTTATAATTGGTTCATGAAATCTTTTCCATCTTTCACTCTTCAACAAAGTGTTGGAATTCACAATTTAGAGTAATAAAACATTTTCTCCAAAAAAAAAAACTGTATTTAGGTAAATGTGCTGAAACAATAAAAGAATTTTTAGCTTTCGTCAATTTTCCCATTTTGCTTATCTTCTGGTACAATTTTCAACAAACAAACAAGCAAAAAAAAAAAAGACATTTTTGTAACTGTGTTATTTATAATTGCATCTTCATAAATTAGATGTTGATGGAAATGATTCAAGGGGACAGTTTTATTGAGACAGATAAACTGATTAACTGAGTTAATTAACACATAATTTTTACAAAACAGCTATCAATTTTTTCTCACTGAATTGATTTATCGTAATAAAATGAACCTCTCAATAAACTTTTATAGAATTCTGATGATAATTTTGAGAGTTATAGGGTTTTGAAAAGTGATGTTTTCACTGTTAAATTAATATTATAAACTTTCCAAAAAAGCCTTATTTTGCTATTAACAAACTGAGATTTACTTACTGTACGGTCCCTAGTGGGTCTGCTCTTTATAGGTGGAATTTTCAGGAAATAAAAGTGAGTATATTTCTAGAACTATTGCAAATTATGGAATGAAACAAAAAAACACATACATAAAAGAACATATTGAATTGAATTATTAAAAAAAAAATCTTGATTTTCGTAGTGGAAAATGTTAGTGTACATTAATTAACCCCATTAATCAGTTTGTCTATCTCAACAAACCTGTTCTTTTATTTCATTTATATCGACATCAATTTTGTGAAGATGCAATAATAAATAATGAAATTAGAGATGTGTTCCATTTTTTTTTTATTGACAACTGTACAATAACTTTGCCATTTTATTTTATTTTTCAGTTTGCATAGTTTGACATTTTTTGTGCATATTCAAAATATGCACAAAATTTTTATTAACTTTTTTGTCTTTTCATGTTGTTTTACTAAAAATAAAATCTTAAATGTATTATTAACTATATATTATGTTATATTATAATATATAGTTAAAAATTTAGTTAATACTGTTTTTGAAAATGTAGTTTTTATTAATTGAATCATTGAATAAACTTGTGATACTTTTATATTTGATCATCATAAAATTTAATTCCTATAACACCTGCATATTTAATTTTATACCTTGCAAATTATTGATAAATGTAGTATCTCTGCAACCTCATGCATAAAGAGATTTTAATTTATTTCAGGTATTTTTATTACAAAATTATTTTATTATATAATGAAATATATTTTATTGAAAAGTAATTACTTTGCATTTTAATTAATTCAAATTTATTATTCGAATTTATTTTAAATAAGTAAAGGAAAAAATTCAGTTCTTTATAATGTGAAATTTTATTTGTGTTCAAGTTATTTCAATCTTAATGCCAATTAAAATTACTTGAAAAATGAGCATCTTTTTGAATTTTAAAAGTTGAAATTGAATTCTATCATTGTGGTATGAGTTGTCATTAAAACAGCTTTTATATAAAGAAAAATTGCTGTTGACAAAAAAAAAATCTTATATTTGAAAAAGGAAAGGAAGAAACTATTAAACTGATTGTTTTTTAATCTTGATATGGGTGATGTGAAACTGATTATTTTTTAATCTTGATGTGGGTGATGTAAATAGAGAAAAAGGTGAATTGTATTAAATTTAAACTTATTTTTACATATATTCAACTCAATTAATTCGAACTAGCACTTCGAGCCAATGAATTTACACTGTTTGTGAATAAAGAGTTTTAGTATTTCAATACTTCAATTATATAAAACTTTATTTTTTCATTTCTTATGTTATTTAGGTCAAATAATGTTTTTTTTTTTTTTTCAGCTGGACAGTTAAGAATACAATTTGCATTGGAAGATGTTAAGAAGAAATTTCCTTAAATCAGAAAAGCACAGCTCTAGAATAATTATAATTATAAAAAATATACATAATCCTCTTTTGTGTTTATTATTTCTAGCATTTCTTACTAAAGTATGAAACAAATTTGAAAAGATATCAAAAGGAACAGTGATATAAATATTCTTTCAGTTTTTGATAAGTTATGTAACTGAATGATAAACTTCACCTTTGATATCAATGATATCTCTTCTTCAGTTTTGCAATAAATTAATTTATAGTTGTTATAAAAGATTTTAAATCTACTTTCTCTTTCCAAAGTATTAGACATATCTGGGAGCATTTTTTTAGCAATGCAGCATTATTTAAAGGTACTGTGTATAATATAAACAAATATTTTCATTTTAATTACTTTATTATATCTATGCTTTGTTACAAATAAACATTACTAGTATGTATTCATAATGATTATTGTTCACATGACATTACACAAGCATGCAAATGTATGGAGGTCTCGAACTCTTACCTGTTGCATTTATACAACAAAATTGTTGTTTGCAGTTAACAGACTGTGCACTCTTGTATCAGCTCGTATATACTTCACATCAAAAATACATTGCAATGCACCTACACACAAAGAATATTACGTAATATTTCATTTAAATTTGTTTATATAAAAATAATAAGAATTTCTTAATCATTAAAGTTTATAATTTAGAACAGTATTTTTTTAGTACTGTATTTGGGTACCATTTCAATAACAAATGTAATTAACAATGTTTTGCCTTATTTAAAATTTTTGATTTATCTAATCATTAAACTGTATGTCTTGAGTATATTTTTATCTTAACTGAAACAATGTTGTTATATCTTCAATTATTTGAGTGAATAAAGTAATTAATCTTTATATAAATGATTCCAATTAATTTAATTATATTTTTATAGTAGGCAATTTTTACGCAAATTTTGTATTCTTTAATTTTTTTTTGGTAGAAGCATTATTTTTTTTAACTCTTTTAATTTAATTATGCCATAGTTTGTTTACTTAAATATAATATTCTAACTTATTATTTTTCAGTTTCAGAAATGAAGCTGAAATTTTCGGAGACATTTTTATCACTTGTTTAGATTTCTCTTTTCTGATTATTCATTTTTTTTCCCATAATTTTGCGATTTTACCAAAAGAAGAGTCGTTTTAACAAGCAATTTGATCCTACATAATCTATATGATTATGTAGGATCAAATGGGAACAACCTTATATTGTATTCAACACAAACTTATTTAATGCTTCAAATAAGTTTTTTTTTTCATTTTCTATTGATTATATATGCATTTGATTTTATTGTTTGTATTAATTTGATGCTTCTTTATAATGTAATCTTAATAAAAGATGTAAAAACTACTATATAAAAATATTAAATACTGAATGAAAACTGCATTTATTTCATGGTTTTAAGAGAAATGTTTGAAACCATGTGATTCATATATCTATTATTCACAAAATTCTAAGAGGATTAGGTTGTGAAAACTGTTTTGTTGAAATTCAGTGTCTTTTTGACTTTTAAAAAATTCAAATTCGTATCTAATAATTTAAACAGATTTTCAAAAATTCATCTACTTTATGGTCTTGTATTCAATTATTATTTAAGTACTAAGAACTTTTGCCTTATATATATTACATATATAACACCTCAATATTCTTAGCTTTTTCTCCTAATTTATGCAGTTCATTTGGATTTTTAATGGAGAAAGCAATCATCTAATAATTTTGCTTATAATATGAATGTGCAGAAATAAGTACACTCTTAAAAGTAGTCTATTATTGCTTTTAATTATTTGAATCATTCAATATATTCTTATATAAATGAATATCTTTTGAAAGGAATTTCTTTTTTTCAAGCACAAAATATACGTGCCTTGTTTCTAAATTTTTATTCAAAACTGATATATTTTAAGTACCCCCCTTTTTTCGTCTTTGGCAAATGATATTGGATGATCTAAAATCTATACCTCCTTCCTTTCATTTTTTTCATTTCATATAATCTTATATATCAATTCTTAGTCAATTTTAAACTGATTATTTTAAAAATAATTCTGTTCTTCAGAGGAATTGACATATATACATAAATAGTACATAAAAACTTGAACGGAACTCTTTAACTTGATCTAAATTCTGCACATTTTTTTTTCTTCTCAATTTAACCTTAATAACCTTCTGTTCTATAGGCATATTTCTTACTCTTTATTATTGTGATTTATAGTGTTGTTCCTAACTGAAGTTTAAATATTCTTTAAAAGTTGTAGCATTTTACTTTGTTTTAAACCAATTAAGTTTAGACATTTTAATTTTGTAAAAGTGATGCAAAATAATATAAAATTGTCAACTAGTTGTGTTTAATATAATAGACATCTATTTTAATTTTTATCATTTTTATTATGGTTTTGTATATATTGTTGCAGAGCACATCTTCTAAAATTAAGAATGGAGTTTTTTTTTAAATGTGAAATAGCTTCTATTTATTTCTGTTAGATTATTGCACTGAATGCTCATGCATAATTGTGAATTTTTTATGACATAGAGTATTTGTATTAATGTACAAATTGTATATATTGTGCAATATTTACATTTTGTTTGCCTGTTGAAAATATAATCTTTTTTTTTTTTTTTTGTCTTTCTTTACTTGTTTTATTCATTATCTTTTTCTGTTGCTAAATTTATTTAATAACTGGGGAAGAATTTAAAGCCTAAATTATCAGAAATATTCCACTTTTTGAATTGAATTTGAATCGAAATTGTATTTATTCAACTATATCGAGATGGGTTATTTATCTTGTTTAAAAACTCTTAACTCTCTGAGACCCAACTCTTTGTAAAAACCAAGATTACATTTATTACATACAATTTTGATTAACAACTTTGTTTCATTTATATAAAGATAGAATTCAGTTGTTAAAATGAATTCTAGTTTTTTAAATTTTCATATTAATATGCAGATAATTTTAGATAAATTTTATTATGTTCTAGTAATTAGTAGCTTGTTACTAGCTTAAAATAATTATTCATCTGCTCTTGAAAATAGCAATTCTAAAAGCACTTATTTCATTCCTGTAAAAATATTAGAATGCATGTGAATATTAGAGTATTATTAACTGTTAAACATATAATCAGTTTTAATAAAAAAAAAAATTCATATTCCAATCTTATAAACATAGTTCACTAATTTCTTTCACTGTAGAAATTTTTTGGTATGTAATGTTAGCATTTAACTTCAAAATTTTAACTTAATTCTTTTAACTATCCAGTCTTGCTCTTATTCATTATTACAATATTCAAATTATACCTTGTACAATAGGAATAGAGGGCAAAAATTAATCCACTTCTTTTATAAATTTCAACCTTTAGTATTCACTTAATGTTTCTTTTATAGATTAACTGCTGTATTAACATTAATAATTTTTGTTTTAACCTCTTAACTGGTTTTTTTTCTTTCTTCAATATATAACTAGATAAATCTTCTGTTTCGGGAATGTGCTATCTTACTGATTCAATCAAGAATCTATAGAACATTTGAGGTGTTTATGGATTATGTGTAATTTGGGGAGAATACTCATATGCCATATAGACACAACAATTAATGATTAAAATAGAATTGTTTCATACTTATTGCTATGAAATATTGCATAATCAACTGAGCCAGTTCTTTAACAATATGCATTAAAGATTAATTTAATAATATGCATTAAAGAACAATGAAAGATTAACTTTTTTTAAGAAGATACTTTAGTATTCAGTGGATTTTTATTGTCATCTTAATTATATGTTTGATCATAGTATTATTATCCTTATAAAATGTTTCTCTTTTAAAGCCAATGTTGATAAAAACTAAGTGTTACATAGATATTACATTTAAAATCTTTAACAACAAATACCTAGTTTTTAAGTACTGCAAAGTAAATTTAGAATTTAAAGAAATGTAGATCAGCCCAGCTCACTCAGTCAAATGGATAACTTTGCTGAATTTGTAAGGTGACAATCTCAGAAACTGAATATATAGTAATAATTTTTTTAAATTTATAAAATCAAAAAATCTTGCTCTAATGAAATAAATTTTTCTGTTTTCTCATTATTCTATATACTTATTTGGATATGGTTCATAAGACATTCGTTTAAAATATTGAGAAACTGAGATGGTGTTATTGTTTGAGTTTTTTAAATACATTTATTTGTTAGTAGAGTTCTGAATATTGAAATCACTAAATTTCAAAGTAATTGATAATAGTCACAACTTCTTTTTTAAAAAATTAAACAAAAAAAAAAAGTAAGATGTGTGTAGTGATTGGATTTTAAAGCGTTAGGAAATAAACGTTCATAGATGGCGCTAGACAACTAGCGCGAGTGTAATTAAAAGAGGGATGTCATTCGAGCGTTGACTCTTGGAGAGGAAGGAGTTACTGAGCAGAGTAACTCCAACGAATCTGAAATAAATTTGTTAAGTTTTTCTAAGTTTGTTAAGCACTCATGAACCAGCCACGACAATGTGATACCTGACTATGGTTTTGTATGAAAGCAAATATTTTAGTATTACGAGCATCATAATTCTATTATAATCAAGTTTATTTTTCTCCCCACAAATTGTAAGCAAACTGTTTTTATCATTTTGCAATGTAGTTTCTAGAAATAAATTAGTTTGTCTCAAACCAAAATGAAACATAAGAGTTTAGATGAAACATAAGAGTTTTTAAATTTTAAAACTGATATTAAAGATCATGTAAAATTTTTTATATTTCATCAATTTTTTTTTCAACACATTTTCTTTTGTTTCTAATTTTTTCAGTAAAGATGTATATAAATTCAGATATTTTTGAAGTAGTAATGCAAATGTCTTATTGAATTGGTTGGAACTTGAAAATTGTTTTTGTAGAAGATTACAAGTGTCGTTTGTATTATCAATTTCAAGAAAATTTGATTTGTTTGCCATGATTTTGGCCAAAATTGCTTTAAAAGAAATGTTTTCTTGATGTTTTCTTGATTCAAATTTAGCTCAGAGCCTCACTAAAAAATTAGATCCTAATAACTTGCCAATTTTATGGCTTTGAATTATATTTTCTTTTAAATTAATTTTTTTGGTTTATTGATATAATATTTATAATATAACATATAAAAATTGTTGATACTCTGCTATGTATGTTGCTATGCAACCAAACTTTAGACACAATACTTATATTCTTTGGTACTTATGATGTCATTGACGAACTTTAGATTAAAAGCATGTCATTGGAAAACTTAGTTAACATGACATTAATTGTTTGTATGCGGTTAATACACAATTAACTTTTTTTTTTTTTTTACTAATGTTCAAAATCGCTGTTTTAAGCAATAATGAGATTTACCATTGCAAATACATGTATATTATCCAGCCTAATGCGAATTTTTAGTTTCATAAGGTTAAAAAAAAAGAACTAGTTTGGTAGAGCAATGATTGATAAACTTTTTAGACAAAAGAGCCATGGTATATTTATTTTGAATTAAAAAAATTTAAATAATGGTTAAAAGAACTATTACACGCATGCATTATTAATTTAATTTACAATTTCACTTTGTAATTTAATTATATTTATGAGTAAGAAAATCCCCAATGAAATTCACCTCGGTCGATAAAGTTTTATAACTTGTTTTTAATTCGTTAGTTTTGTCACCAATAATTCCATATTATTAGCTTCAGTTATTCACTTCCTGAAATTTACATTTAATGAAAGTTATGTTGAAAATGAAGAGCTGAAATTGAGTATACAAGAAGGTTGTATTTGTTTCGATATAAATCGTAAATATCTTATTTAAAAGTAGCTAACGATTATTTTAATAATTATAAATTTTATTTTGTAAATAGTTGTAGAATTCAGATTGGCAACAGTGATATTTTTGGAACTTTTAATTTGGAACGAGGCTCCCGGTAGGAAAAGTATCCAGATGATCCAGACCGGTGACGAAGTTGTCCGTGTCAATCATCCTGGAGGAGGCGTGGCTATGTTTGAGGGTTCGTATAATAAGTAAAAGTGACAAAGTTGTCCTCTTTTTCAGCGCATGCATAAGGATTGAGGGTTCGTATATATCTTTATAAAAAGTAAAAAAGGTCACTTCTTAAGTAAACAATACTTATTTTAACAAAAAAAAAAAAAAAAATCTCGGAAAGCGAGATGAAGTCAACAGTAGTTAAGCCAAATGGATGAGTGATATTATTGTGAATTTAATGAGGACTTTTTTTTTTCTTTTAAAAAAGAATAATTGGAAAGTCAGAATAAATTGAAATTTTACACGCCGGGCAGAAGATTTCGATGATTTAATTCGAGATAGAAACTTTGATACTCAGTTTTTTCCAATTTAATTTATAATCATGTGATTAATTCAAACAATAAAATAACTCATAGTCAATTAATTTTAACTATTTAATGAAACTAAAAAAAATTCCTTAAATGTATAATTTCTTTAAAAAATTAATGAATAACACATGCAAAAAAAAAGGCATAGATCGTCAAAGAAATAATTGAATGTTGTCTTTTAATTAAAAATATCTAATATTTTTAACATCTACTTTGATAAAATTTTATCTATTAAATTATTTATAGACAAGAAACAAGTTTTTAAAACTAAAAATTTCAGCAAACTCCATTAATTTAGAACAATATCTTTCGATGATAATAAATTAATATTTTTGATTATACTAATAATTATATGTATTATTTCAATACTTGTTTTGTAACTGACTCTTTAAAAAGAAACATCAAACATTTTCATTTATTAATTACTGATTGTTACAATATTTGTTTAAAATAACGCTGAAAATGAAGGTAAACATATGAAAGTGTAACCTGCAAATTATTTTAAAACTCACCAAATAAATAAATACTTCAAAATATTCTATTTTTCCAATAATTTTTTTAAACAAAGTTTTTGCTTCCGAAATATAAAAAATGTATTTCGGAATTACCCCAAAATTGGGACATTGACATTTGTGACTTTTTTGAGGACGGGGGGGGGGGGGTTATTTACTAAGGAAACATTACAATGTCTCAGATAATCGGGTAAAAAGTAATTTTAAAGTAAAGGTAAAAGTATGGAAAGTTTGCAATACAATCTGAGAATTGGACTTAAGAATACTAGTTAACTATATAGATAAGGCACTGTCTAATAAAAAACATTCCTTTAAATTAAATCTTATTTTGAAATTAAATAAGCCAGCTGCAGTGATCTTCTCCAAACTTCAAATCTTCACTGTTATGCTATAATAAGGGCGTTATCCCTTTCCCTATTCCCACATAAAATTGCGGATCTTGGATAAAGAACGCAAGAACGGTTATGAAATATAAATCTTGGGCGTAAATTTAGTGTTTTTACTGAATCTAGCGAGTGATTTTCGACGGTTTTTTTTTTAGAAGGATTACTTCATAACATGCTGTTAATAGAAACCGAAAATTAAATTTGTGTTTTAGACGAATTTTTTCCCCAATCCATTGAAAACTAAATTTTATATAAAACTACAATTGTTGTCACAAATTCATAGAGTGCTTGTGAAAATTCTATTTTGTAGCAGTTGCATTACAATTCAAATTCTGTCTCCTTGCCGGGACGTCGTCGGAGCCAAAGGGGAGGATGTAGCAGTTGCATTACTCTTATCTTCTCTTTTGGATACTAGATGGCGATGCCTGATTAGACCATCCCATATGTCATCCCATAGTGCATTGCGATTGTTATTAGAATGAGATGTGATGCTGAACTGTGAAGCCGCGCGCGTGAATGTCTTGCCTTTGTGTTAGTGTATGTTTAAGTGTGTGAATGTGATTATTAAAGAAATGTTTCCAACAGCATTCGTCCTGTTGCTTCCTGCACAGATCATAATAATCTACATTCCACCACATTGGCGCCGAGCGTGGGGCCGATCGCAAGAAAATCTTCCTTCCACTACATTGGCGCCAAACGAAAAAGAAATTTTAATACGTTCGTCTGACACAGAATAATTTTTCCCACTCCGGGAAAGGTTCATCATTGTGTTCCCGTGAAATGATAAAACTAAAGTGAAGTCGTCCCGACCATCACAAGAAAAGTTTCTCGCCACCACATTGGCGCCCAACGTGGGGCGCCAATGTGGTGGTATGTAGATTATTATGATCTGTGCAGGAAGCAACAGGACGAATGTTGTTGGAAACATTTCTTTAATAATCACATTCACACCTTAAATATACACTAACACAAAGGCAAGACATTCACGCGCGTGGCTTCACAGTTCAGCACCATATCTGATTCTAATTACAATCGCAATGCATTATGAGATGACATATGGGATGGCCAAATCAGGTATCGCCATCTAGTATCCAAATGAGAAGATAAGAGTAATGCAACTGCTACAATTTTTAATATACGGAACAACAAACGGTCAACTCCTTGGCTGATCTGGTTTCGAATGAGATAGATATCTATACATAAAATGTTAAATCTATGTACCAAATTTTATCCATCTAGCTCTATTCCTTTTATCATGTTAATTTATACTAGCGCAGCTGGACAGATAGACTATATCTGAATGGATTTCGATCAAAATTTGGTAGAAAACAAATTTGGTATAAATACCATGAACCAAATTTCATTTGTCGAGCTCACAGCGCTATTGAGTTATCGCGTTCCAGGAGAAACAAACAAACGGTGAAATTTTATACCAATTTTTTTTTTCTTTTGTACTCATTGAGGTTTAAAACGAAGAGATTCGTCAAAATCTCAAGTCAAATTTTTTGAAGATTATAATACTTACTCTTAATTTCGTTAATGAGAAAAAAAATTTAATTAAAAAATAAATAAAATTTTTATTGTTGTTTTAATGTTGGCTATTTGTTTATTGCTAGTGTTTAAAACTTGATTTCGTAGGATTTTGTTTATGTTTGTGATGTACAAAGAATTATATTTTAGCAGCTTTATATAAAACCTTATTATCTAACTCTTTACGCTTTTTTACTTATTGTGTTCACCTGTACTCAAGTAACCCTACAGACTTCCTAAGAATGGATTTCGTTCAAAATTTTAATGAAATCTTCAAATTTAGCATAAAATCAACGCACCAAATTTCGTACATGTAGCTCAAATCGTTTTTCAGTTATCATGTTCTAAAAACATTTTTCAAACTCGGGAAGATCTGAAACATAGACAGTAATCAAAATCATGACTTTCAATTTACTTAAATTTTATTTTATTTATTTATGTATTTTTTCATGAATTATAATTCTATGTACTATCTACATGTACAAAATTTGATGCATGGTTTTTATACTATATTTGTAGATTTCTATCAAATTTTGAACGAAATCCATGCTCAGGAAGTCTGTACGGCTATTTGAGTACAGGTGAACACGATAAGTATAAAACGTAGAGAGATAGATTATAAGATTTTATAGAAAGCACCTAAAATATAGTTCCATATCATATTTTAAATAATATCTAACTGCGATAACTTAAATCAAAATTAATGAAATTTGACAGGTAATTTTGTTACTAAAATTGCAATCCTGTTTTTCTGTTATATTTGAGTTTCGGGGTCCAATCGGTAGAAGAAACCGTTTCTAAAATACATACGCAGTTTGCATAGCTACATTAAGAAGCACGATGCTCTCATTTACGGGGCTCTGAAAATAAAAATTTGAATACTCGTAATGTATGCGACCTTTATTGAGGTCCATTTTTGTGGTAGGAGGAGGGATCATCATTAGAGAGTATACGAAAAAGTTTCAGGCAGACTATTTCTGTCAACATTAAGTTTTTATTTTGATGTTAAGATTGCGACTTTAAAAAATATTTTGATTAGTATGAATATTAGAGTGAAAATCGACAAAAATCCTCGAATTACAATAAAATATCTCCATTGATATGATGTGGAAGTTTGAAGAAATCGTAGTACTTGAAAACCACTGATAAGACTTTACATTTTCCCACCAACTTTATAAAAATAGAGCTACGAAAATGAAAAAAGATGAGCGAGAATGTAAACAGCATGAGTATTCTAAAGAATTGTCACAAGCAATGCTTAGAAAATTTAAAGAATATTCATACTTCTAATTCAAAAACTAAGTGCATGACAATTTATTAAACTTGATTAGTTATTATTTTGAAAATTTTCTCCTAATTAAAATAAATAGCAATGAATATCTACGAAAATAAATGTATTTAGTATAGTCACTAAGTGCCTGAAAATAAATAAAATGACTGAAATAATAAAAAGTATTACTATAACATTAAAATCTTGAAAGATTTGACTGGAAATAAAATTGATTTTACTGAAAGGTACAGATGAACATGATAATTTCAAAACATAAAAAGATAGATAGATAAATTTTGAAAGATTCAGCACATAAAATATAGATATATTTAGAACTGAGTCCGTCAGGAAATTAACTATCACTCTTTACTTTAACATACGTATAAATGCAATAAGTCGCAACAATTTAAATAAATTAAATTTGATAAATTATTTTATTATTAAAATTGTAATCCTTTCTTTTTTATGTTATAATTCGAATTCTGGTTTCAATCGTTAGAAGAAATTATCTCCAAAAATGCATATACGGTTTCTCATTATTTTCATATACGAGCCTCTGAAAATAAAAATATGAGTTTTCGTGATGTTTATGACTTTTCATGTTATGTTTGGTGTCGATGAAAATTATTCAAGAAAACAGGTTTATATAGGTTGAAAAAGTAATTAATAAAGTTGATTAACATTGTGTTAGTATCACGGAATTTTTCCATTGCGGAAACAGATTTTTCAAAATTTTGGCCCAATATGCCTTTATATATAAGTGAGGGTCAAATTCCATTCTGAAATTTTCAGTTGTTCTTGCGTTATAAATTAATTTTGTTTGCTTAAATTATGTAATAATTAAGTAATAGTTAATATTACTATGTGCTCCGTGCTTTAAAATCTTATATAAAGATAATTTTAAAATTATTTTTCTGAAATTCTTATTCTATTGTAGACTTTATAAATAGGAAATTTTATTTTGCTTAAAAAAAGTATTTTTACACAACCCTGTAGTTTTATCCTTTCACAACTATCTTAGTCATAACTTCAGGGTTAAATTTATTAAAATATTTGATGCGTTTAAATTATATGCTTATACTTTACAATACATATATGCACATATGATATTTTGCATTACCAGTTTTATCTACAATCTGCTTTAATCCTATGAGTCCTGACCGACCCATTCGATAGGCGCCTGATTCAGGCGCTCTGGGGCGGTTAAATAAGTTTAAGGGGCGAAAGGTATTTCTCGATGAGTGCTCCTTTAAACTCATTTAACTGCTCCAAACCGCCTGAAGCAGGCGCCTATCGAATGGGGCAACATCGGACGGTCAGGGCTCATAGGATGAAATATTTCTTGGGAATCAACATTCAAAAATTTTAACTTGTATATAATAAAAAACAATGAAATATGTAATTAGCTGACATCAGTATCAATTAGATGGCATAAAATTATCAGTATCGGTTAGGTGACATCAAATTATAGGTATCATCAAACCAACATTTATTAAAAGGATTCTTGATTCATGGATTCAATAATTTATTTGAAATATTTGTACAAAATCTTGTTCCAATTGCATTGCAAAGTGATTAACTCTATCATAAATTTCACTCATTCTTTATAGCAAATATATCAAACTCATATTAAACAAGATTTATATTGAAAACAACAACAAAAAAATCTTTCTGGAAATGTTGGCTTATTTCAAAAATGTCATATAAAAGAAGAAAGACAAACTGATATCAATGCTTCCTTCTTTGCACGAGGCATCTTCAACTACCCTCATTCCTATTTCAGGAAATAAGTTGTGAATAGTATTAATTTCAAAATGATACAAGGTGAATATCAGTAATTATCTGACAATGAGCTTATTTCATGTCAAGTGAAAATAATTGCTCATATCTATAATTACTTCAGAAGAGGAAAATAATTTTATATTTCAAGTTTCAAATCTGTCTGTGAAATATACATTCTATGTCAATAGAAAAAAATTTCAGGAAATGAATAAAACTATGATTCCAAGGATTTTAAATCCTGAAACTTGTTCCATTTACAACTCTCAGCCTAAACATTTTTTTTCCTCCTGCATATTTTTGATACCATGCAGTTTCTACTGAACTTGATCTTTTAAAAGAGTTTAATTATGAATTTAAAAAATTACAGTAAAATTGTATTGAATTTAAAAAATTACAGTAAAATTGTATTATTTACAATTTTATTATACAGTGTTATGGCTACTGGACCATTAACATATTTACTGCGGCTCAGACTGTTGTTTTGAGGAATAAAATATGTGATAGCTTAAAAATGAATATTTTTTTTCACATATTCTTCCCTCAAATTTCTAAAAGCATTCAATAATAGAATTACAAACTTGTATGATGAATGTATACTTGCATACTTCTAAAAATTCTCATCAAAAATGGTATTCAAAGCAAATACGATTATTCCAATGATTATCACTACCACTGTTTTAGCCATACACAAAAATTGTTATTAATAATAATGTTCTATATTATTTAATGGGGTTGAAGCGTTGAAAGAAATTATAAAGTAATGAACATATATATATATAATCTCTTTCTTAGTGATTTTATTAAAATTTTATGTTATTAATATAAACATTTTTACAAGACAATTATTGATAGATGTGTTTATGAGAATATATTTTCTCAAATTAAGTCCTATTTCTGTTACTTGTTAGCATGCGTGCAGAAGTTTTCTCTTAATATTTCACCTTTCTTATTTCACGCCATACTATTTAGAATAGTACAGCACATATAAACTTAATTACATTATACAGAAATAAAAGAGTATTGATTTTTTGTCAATCTTCCTTGTATACTTCAGGTAGCAAAACATATACTGATATAAATCTTTAAATAAAGTATTTTTAGATTTAAATTTTAAAAAAAAGACACCTCACATAATCATAAAAATACATTTCTTTTTTTTAATGGTTCTTTTATAATATATAACTAAGTATCGTCTGATGTAAAGTAAACATTTTTTTTTTCATTTTATATATTATATATTTACATACTATTAAAATTATTTTACTGTCAGATAAGGAGGAAGCACAAGATTTATCACTTTTGATCCATTTTTTAAAAAACAATATCTATTATAATAATAATAAAGATGAATGAATGTGTGTTAACTTTCTACAGCCCACATCATTTGACCTACAGTGTCAAATATGGGATATAATTGAAATTAAGTGCAACCAATACCCTGACAAATCAGCTATGTCGGCAAAGACATCTAATAAATAATAAAGTCGATAATTTTAAATTCCAATATGATTTTTTTATTGGCTACATTTCTATACTAAATTTAGAAGAATAAAATCACAGCTTTTGGCATTTATACTTTATTTACATGTACTTGATTTTACAATGATCAAATTCTGATTATACATTAATATTTAGAGTTCTAAAACATTATCATAAAATCCTATGATTCACAAATTTTTCAGCAAATAAAAATATTAAAAAGTATTTTTATTAATAAAAACTAACATTTTCATTTCAAATCATAAAATCTCAGTTTATATTGCCGCAATGAAGAAAGACAGTCGAATCTCCATGGCCGAATGGTCATGGCACTGATCTCGTGAGCAAGAGACCTGGTTTGAATCCCGCTAGAGACAATGCGATTCATAGTATATGTAAATACTTAATTCCTTGATTTTATGTTTTCCTTTATTTCATGTTCCAGAAGATACTGGACATTTCTTTTGTTTGCCAGACAAGTGTTCTGGACTTTTCCTACTGTCTCCAGAAGAGTATTCTGGAACTTTCTCTGCTTGAATAAAATTGTTGAGTTCAGTTAATAAATTAGTTTAGCTCTACCTCTTTTGTGTCATTGAGTTCTATGCTATAGTTCTATGTGACAATATATCAGTAAATATTTATATTGCAATCATAAACATTAATAGGTCAAAGAAAACACCAAAGGCATTGAGCTGACTATAACTATCAAATTAATAAAAGGTATTTTAAGTTACAGAAATCCTTTTCTTGCATTTGTTCTTCTAAAAAATATGTTTCATATTTTATTTCATAGACACATGTTAAGAATTACATTTTCCTAGATTTAGTTTTTTTGTGAGAGTTAACCTATTAATTTCAGCTTTTGTTAACATGATAGCAAAACACTGAAAGATTTTTTTTTTCATACAAGCATAATGCATTTTTGTACGTTATATGGCTTGTATGTGTGCGTATGTATGTATGCACACATATTGTTGAAGTGCATGTTTAAATTATTTAAAAACTGACTGAAGATTGAAAACAATTATTTTATGTTGTAGTAATATTCAAAGGTTATTGCCAAAAACAAAGACAACAACAAAAAATATCTAGAAATAAGATTAAGAAAGTGAATAAGGCTTTTAAGTTGGCTGTTAATTAATAAGTTTATAAATAATAAAGAAAAATGTAACAATTTTAATAAAAAATTATTACATTTTCAATTCCTATAAGAGTATTATTTCAGATGCAAATGAAAAACACTTTAATTCAATTTTCATTTCCTATTACTCAAAAAAATTTACAGTACATTTCAGCTTACATTAAATAAAGCTTCCTATATTTAAAAATGTTCTTGAAAATCCATGAAAATTAGTTTTCCATTCCAATTTCAATGCAGAATTGATTACTTCAGCTGAATCTAAAATAATTAAAAGGAACTTTCCTAAAAGTTAAAAGCTTAAGAGAAAGCCAGAAAATATCTAGACAATCACTTAAGCCCAACCATTGGGAATGTAATTCCTTTATTGGAAGACAAAATAAATAAAATGGGACTTTAAATAATGCAAGCAACAACATGAATACTTAACAATTTTTTCAACCCTTCAAAGCACATAAAAAAGCACACACTTCAATATCTAGAATTCACATCATAATCTTTTAATTTATATTAGATTTAAATTCCATATACTTACTAGGAAGTCGGGTTCTTACATCAATTCAACATTGATAATTGGCATTTGATTGTTACTGAAACCGAAATAAACAAGGAATTTTCCTAAAAGTTAAGAGCTTAAGTGAAAGCCAGAAAATGTCTAGACAATCACCTAAACCCAACCATTGAGAATTTTATTAATTTAAAGTTTAAAATATTTCTGGTGTACAGTCCAATTCCCATTTTTTAAAAATTTCTTAAAGAAATGTAGTGAGCATACAATGCTGAAAATGTGTATTCAAAATAAAACTATCATTTTAAATATTTAAGCCTGCAGTGATTTGTACAAACATTAATGCTCTAAAAGCAACTATATCGAAATTTGCAGTCAATGATAAATTGTTTAATTTTTGATACACATAGTAACTAATATAGACACCACAATTAAATTATCTATTTGTTTTACATGAGGTGGAAAAACAATCTGCCAATTTCTGTTTGAATTGAGCAAATTATTTAATACTGTACACCAACAGTTTATTAATGTTGAGGTATCCTTATCTGGCGGCTTATAACAAAGTGGGTCAAAATATTCAAATATTTTATTTTTCAAATCAGCTATAATTAAAGTACAATGGGGATTTAAATTTACAGGAATTATAAGAAAATCAAAATTTGCTATTTCTTGAATCCAAGGAATGATGGATGGAACAGTGTGAATGTGAAATGAATAAAATTTAAAATTAGTGGTTAAGGTGAAAGGTTAAGAGATAAGGTTACCATAAAGAAGAGTACGTAGGCTGAAGACGGCATCCAGAAATTACCGTTTATCGCCAAATTTCTCGCCAATTTGGCGGAGGCCGTATACTGGAGCTGAGCCAAAAAAGTTGTTTGCAATAGAAATTTTATAAAATGTTATTTAAATTTATTAAATTAAAAATTTCTATAAAATATCTATTAACTAACATTGAGCTACATCATCATAAATTAAACATTTGACCATTTGTGAGCAATGTCTGTTAAATAGACTACATCTCAAAAAACAGTTTGTTTCTGTAGGCTCTTCTAAATTTAGCTTTTAGTTTTCCTTGTTGTGATTCAAGTGAACTTGCTAAACATTATTTCTTTTTATCATGATTTCATATTTGGTAAGGATATCTTTGTATTTTATTTGATAAACAGTAAGATGAGAATCTCATTTTGTCATTATTTTGTTGTTAAAATAGTAGAAACTTTAGTGATGTGTAAACTTGCACTATCATTTTAATAAGATAAGCATTAAGATTTAGATGAGAAAAATTTTGACAAATCAAATAAAACCTTTCTCATGATAAGGTTTATATATATTATAACTATTTCTTTTTATGATTCTTATAATGAAACCAACCAAGATTTTTCAAATAAATTAATAAGTATTGCAATTATTCACAAAAGGAAGATAACACGATTACTTCATTACCAAACACTGTAAATATGATTTTATGTCAGGGAACAACAATCTGAAAGAAATTACCATGAACACATTTATTTACATTTTATAGCTGTATCAAGCTAACAATCGATAAGTTTTATTTTTCATCACTCTATAAACTACCTAGTTACGACATTAACTTATTAAAGTTTTGTCAAAATATTGTGTGATACAGTGTTATATATTATTTATTTTCTTTAGTTTTTATTTTATATGTTGATTCATTTGTTTATATTATACTGTTAAACCAATAAGAATTTGATATTTAACTATATTTCTATTTTTCCAAGTGTTATTGCTTAATTCAATATTAGCTTGTTATTTAATTGTAGAATTTTCAGGATATTATATTCATACTCCTAAACATGAAAAAAATAACTGCTGCATGATTTAGCAGGTAAAATCAATTCTTTCCTAACTATAATTTTTTTGCTTCAATTTTTACTTTTCTTAAATGAATTCTTAAAACTTCATTTTGCCATATTTCAAAAATTTTGTGTAATTAAACTACAGGGTGACCATAAAATAACTTTCCCCATTTGGAGACATCTACAATTAAATAGAATGAAGCCAAATTCCACTAACCCTCTTTTTAAAAAAGTTTTGACATGGAAACATATTGGTTCTACTTGAAATAGAACATGTAACATGCTGAACATTCAAGCTTTCTATATTTGTATAATATAATAGTTCAATATCACTTCTGTTTCAGTTATTAACTGGGAAATTTAGTGTTTTCATTTTTTAAAAATAGAGATTTATTCCTTTCCTATATTCAGAATGTCAGTAACAGGCTGCAATATTGTGAATATTCTGAACATCTTTTTATCAAAAAGACCATTATATTAATCTTTCAAGAATATTTATATTTTGAAATATATTGAGGAAGCTGCAAGTATGAACATGAAACTCTATATAACATGATTTCTTAATAACTAGAAAAACAAACCCTAATTTAAAGAAAACCAGTATTAAAAAAAAACTTATATCCTCCGAAACATTCGCAGGGAGTTACATTTTAATAATTTTATGTAATTGAATATAATCTTATACTTGTCATAAGAAAATTGAATTTAAATAGTCCTATGTTAAAAAAATCACTATAAAATACAATTCTTTGCAACTTTAAATTGTTAACAGACACTATTAAAATGTTATTTTTCAAATAATACTAATTGAACTAATAAAATAACTTCATCAAATGAAAACATTTTAAATATATTTACAATTGTGTCCTAATTTATGTATGACTAATTTGTTGCAAAAGAATTTAAATTATCAATAAAGCATGAATTGAAAATAGTTTTATTTCATGCATTAAAAAGGTTCATATTTTTATAGCTCATTTAATGAGATTTATCTGTTAAGTAATAAAACTCAATATTTTTTTATTTACTGAGAAGAGGAAAATAACTTGTGATAATAAAAATTTTAGAAATTTATAATATAATAAAATAAATCTCGATCAAACATTTATAAAATCAGAATCCATTTAAGAAAATTGTTTCTTGAATAAAGGCTTGACTTGATATACAATAAATATTACAATATATAACCACTCAACATGCTATGCCTATTATTACACTATGATCCCCGAGTAGGAAATAAACTTTGTGATAAAGTTGTTTTTACAGTAAGCACTTTATAAAATTATTTTTCTAAATTTATATAAAAGTTGTCTTATTGATTTTTTTAAAAATAAAGATGACCTAGATCATTAAGTTTTGGTTATATGTCTCTTACTCACAAAACGTGTTATTTAAATTCAATAAGTTATTTCATTCCTGTTAGTTTATTACCTTTACAAGAATTTAACATGCATTTATTTAAAACTACAAAGCACAAGAGTAATATAATGACAAAAAAGTATGAAAATGAAATGGTTAATGATGTGTTTTATTTCTATATTACATACTATGAAACATAAATATTGTTACAAACCTGCAATTCGGCTTCCCAGCATAGTTTGTTCCATCAACAGAAAGAAAGTTTTACAGTCATCTGAATGGGACAGAGTCCAGGTAGCGCGTCGGAGGTCCCAGAGCTTGGCGACAAACTTGGCGCCAAAATAGATAATACCCGAAACTTCGAGAATTTTCCCGATCCTTCCAGTAGGAACCGAGGTAAGCCTGGAACGTTCCTGATTGGTTGAGAGGCTTCTAGCCCCGCCTCCTGAGACCTATAAAAGAGGCTGCAGCTGCCAGAGAAGCCAAGCCAGTAGTCAGAGTGGACGGAATGGTCGAAGAAGAATAAGCGGAATCGACGGAGCGAAGTGAGTAGTCAGAGTCGGAGAAGTAGAAGACGGAGTAGTCGGAAGCGACTGAGTCAAGCTAGTGCTGAACTGAGCTACTGTCTGCAGTAGATTCTGGTTGTATACTGCTGTGTGTGCTGTTGTATGCTACCCGTCGTCTCGGGTGAAGATAATCGTCTTCTGTGCTGTATATAGTTGTCGCTTTTGTGCTGTCCTGTGTGTCTTCGTGTAAATAAACGTCGTTGTTTTTATTCTACTGGCGCCTGCTGATTGAGCATTCTCCACACCATATAACTTCCACTATCCAAACGAACCCCGGTAGAAAATTTCGTAACAATATCAATATCACATTACCTCTTCATTCACAATGCAATTTTATACATTTCTAAAAATATATATGATCCGTTTATGAAATGCAACACAAGAACAAATTTGTAAACTGCAAAACAACATTTTCAAAGATAAGAAATAGTGATTTAAAAATAGACATTAATAGAGGGGAAAACTATATCCACATTTACATGCTAAAGTAATGACAACGTATTCCTCGCGAACGAACGGGTCCACTAAGTGAACGAACTGAATCAGGTCGCTATCTTCTGAATAAGTCGTTCGTTCTCGAACGACTTTGTGGACCCGGCTATTCCCGTTTATTAGCTGTGTGGACCTGGCTAATTCCGTTCGCGAAAGACGGTTTGGACCCGGCTATTCCAGTGCATTAACTGTGTGGACCTGGCTATTTCCGTTCGTGAACGACAGTGTGGAACTTGCTAATTTCATGCGTGAACCTCCTACAGATAAGAAGACAAATGCCGAGGGACGGAAATGCCACCTGTTTATTTCCTTCCCCTTTTCTCAGCAGGGTCGTAAAACGGTGCGGGGCGATTTTGTCTTTTTAACAGTGGTTGCTTCCGTTCCCGCTGTCACTGTTGATTGGTGTCTCCAGAAAGTGCTTGAGGGTAGATGTTTAATTTACAGTACGCTTTCTGCAGCTACTAAAATGTCTTGCTAAAATGCCGGGTTTTCGGAAAGTTTCAACTCAAAAAGAAATTAATAAAATACTCTGTGAAGATTGAGATTAATCTCATTTGATATAAGTGATGAGGAAGATGCTGGATTTGACACTTAAAACTCTTTTCAAGAAGAAAATATTTCTACTTTGTTAGAAAATGATTCTGATAGCGAGGACGATATTGAAGTTTCTGAAAATAGATAACTCGGGACAGATTATTGAATGGAAATCAAATTTGATAGAAAATAAAAGTATTTCTATTCCGAAATTCGACCAATTTTTAGGCCCAACCCATAATTTACAAATATCGGAATGTAAAAATATTAAATTAAAAAAAATTAATACATTAAAATGCTTATTGTTTCCGATAACTGTGTTTAAAATAGTATTAATTATTTTTCAAAACTCAATCTCTCCCATACCAGTTCTTGAAACAGTTTTAATTATAAAATAACAAATTAAATATTCCTTCCTTAAAGAATTTTTCAAATCATTTGAAAATTGGCTGATATATCTTTATATTGGCTGATATCGTCTGGGACACAAAAAATCAGCCGAGGTAATTTTTTAAAATACAAATTGGTAGAGAAAAGAAATTTTCAGAAATTTCTACAGTAAATGTGAGAAAAAGAGACATTTAAAACTATTATTTGTTATTTTTTTCTTTAGAAATTTGTACAATAATTTAATTGTTAATAAAACTGTGTTTTTGTTTCATGCTGGAGTTAATCTAACTGTTTTTTTAGGTATATGAGTTGTTTATTTATTTTTAATTTTAAAAACTGAAAAGTACTTACTGAATTGCAAAAAGAAAACCATTCATAAAAAAGCTTAAAGAAGGTAACAAGACTTATTTATCATGATATTAACTGAAAAAAAAAGGCAAACAATTCCTAATTTTCTTATTTTGTTAAAGAATTATTCAAGTATTAGTATCAAATATTTTATCTGAGTTCAAAAAATCTGTTACATTATTAAAGTCGATAAAAATTGAACACACGATTAAAGGAGTTTTTAATTGAGACGAAAGGAATCGGGAAAGAAAATAAGAAATCATTTCTTTGATACGATACTGCCAAAAAGAATTCATATGCAAGTAATATTATTATGAATTATATCATAATTATGGTAATTAAATTGCATATTATTAATTATGACGTAAAAAAATTAACGCTTTTCTTTTTATAATTCTTATAGAACCCCCCCCCCCCAAATGAAATTTCTCTTCTTGTATAAAGTCTTGTCCTGAGCGATGCCAAGCATAAAGCCATTGAAATTAGAAGCATGAAATTTGGGAAGTTATTTTTTGCACCTTAGAGGCATACTAAACACGGATTTCTCAAACTTTTAATTCAAAATTTACTTTAAAAAATAGAATTTTAATGTTTTTTTATCAAAACATCAAAGCATATTATCGCATAAAAATTATTTCAACACCGTTTTAAAGGTTAAAAAAGAGTAGTATTTGAATAATAAAATTTTTATTTGGTTGAATATAAATTTTAAAAAATAATTTCTGAGAAATAAGTGGACACGGTTTATAACAAATACTTTTATTATAATGAAATTCAAAATGACATTTCTTCTTCGAATCATTGAATCGCATTATTTTGCAGCTGTTCAAACAATTATAAAAGAAAAAAAATGCTTTTATTCTTATTGCTTTTTGGTTAAAAGGGCTTTTATGTTATACGCAAAAGCACTTTGAGCTAGATGGATGAAATTTGGTATACGGTCTTCACGCCAAACTTGTAGATTTCGATCAAATTTTCTGTAACATCTGTGTAGAGGAAATCTGTCTATCTGACTGTTTCAAATATAAGTTAGCATGGTAGCTACAAAACGAAGAGAGCTAGATAGTTTGGTACACAGATTTAGTATCTATTGTATAAACATCTGTCAAATTTTGTGTCAAAACCAACAAGGGGTTCACCGCATGTCGGTCTGTACTTTCAGATATATGTCAACGCGATAACTCAAAAATAACTAATTTGAACTAAAATATATCAAATTTGGTATGTAATTTTGTGACTATAAGTATAGTTTTGAGTAAAAATTTTGTTTTAATCATTTCTAGTATAAAGGATTTTAAAAACTTATTTAGAACTTGGCATTTTTCTATCATCAATTTCATGGCAGTTTTGCCAGTCGTATGATGATTGATACCCATAGGTAAGCTTTAGTTTTTAGCTTTATAAGATAGCAAATAAAATTACTTAATAGAACGAGCATTACTTACTTAATAGAATGAATAAGAAGGATTATTTAATACTCTTTCTATCTCAGCCATGTTTGATCGTAATAGTTGTTGCTTCTATAAAAATCACACACAAAAATTTGTGGTCATATTGAAAATACATCATTTGTGCTTCTACATGACTATCGGCATTTTCAGAAATGTTTATGTATATTTTATTTTAATTTTAAGAAATGTTGGAAAAGCTCATAAATCTTTATTGTTAATCTTATAAAAGTTGACTTAATTTTTTGGTATTAATATTTTTTTTCAATTATATAATTATTTCTATGTTTTTGTCAAATCCAAAAACGCATAATTTTACAATAGAAAATGTTGTGCAAATAGAAAAATAAATATTAAAATTTATTAAATAAGCGTTTCAAATTAATTTTTAAGATTTTTTTCAGTAAAAGCTATACATTGTTATAAAATTAAAAAAAAATATTCTGTGATTAGAAAATATGCAGTTTACAAGGTACTTAAAAGTACTTTATTTTTGCAGCAGATTGTCACTACGCACCCTGTAAGGCAAGAACAATCTTTTACTTATCATATTATAAATTATTAAATGATAATTTAAGATATATTATTCAACTAAAGAGTGAACATAAAAAATGCAAGTAACCATATATAAGAATAAATGTAATAGTAAAGCTCTTAAAAAATAAAAATCTAATGAAATTTGCGCAAGTATAAAACAATTGAAATATCAAAATTCCGAAAGCTCGAGTTCTAAGTGAATCCTGCCCTTAATTAAGTTGACACGACTATTGGCATATATTCCAGGAAGTAAAAATAAATAAATAAATAAAATTTAAAAATAAAAATAAAAGCTGAATAAATAAATATATAACTGAATGATGATTTATAATGTTACTTTAAAATTTATTGTGCAATATTAAAATGATGTAATATCTTGTACTTTTATACTTAGTAAACAGTGGTGAAAATTTTTTACGGAATTATCTAAATGTAATAGGAAACGCCCAAACTGCCAAAATAACCAATCATGAAAGATATTTCATAATAAAATAAAAAGTAAAAACGGACCTAAAGAACGCCTTTAAAAAGCATTAAAAAAACCATTAAATAACACTGTAATCTCAGGCAGTAGAATAACTCAGATATGATCGAAATTACAAAGCCTGTTCCTTCATTCCGACCTGCGAGAGGGGAACAAAATCATTCGAGTCTATGAATTCCCCCATTCTCTGCTTTATGTGCACCTTTTTCTCAGAACGAACTGCATATGGCAAAATAACAGCGCATGCGTCGAGAAGTAAACACTTACAGTAGAAGTCATCTTTCTTTACGACTCTCAATACAACCGGAAATTTCCGGTTTGGCCAGTGACAAATGAGTCAAAAGTAACAAAGTCGGTCGTTCTCGAACGAAAGAGCCTAGTTCATTCGTTCCCGACCGAAAGAACTAATTCATTCGTTCCGGAACGAAAGAGCCTAACTCATTCGTTCGAAGAGCCGAAATCGTTCGCGAACGACCTGAAAAATACGGGTAAATAGGTGAACGAACGATTTTGAACCGAATCTTTCAAATGAACGACATTTCCCATCACTAAACTGAACCGGGATAAGCGTTGAGCTACAACTCAACATTTAAAAGACAACGTTTATCCTCGCTGCCCCTCTCGGGTAAACGTGCCTACCTGTCGAAAGTATGGTTTGGGATGGATTTGCCCATCCCATAGGGATAGACGTTGCGATTGAGACGCTAGTTGGTAGACTAAAAACTTGTAAACATGACTACCTAGTTTGTTCATGAATGGGTAGAGGTCTAGTTCAATGTGGAGCAGGGTCTTGAATGCGTTGGGTGATAATAACGATAACAAAATGCGAATTCCTTTTATAACCTTGGTAGGACAACTTCGTCACTTTTGGCAGTGTGCCAAATTTCGACTTACTACCGGGAGTAAATTCCTTTAACCTTTAATTTGTTGTTTAAAAACGTTGCTAGAATTTTGAATGAAAATAAGTTGATGTAAATTTCATAATATTATCTATAAAGTAATAATATTTAGTTTTATAGTAAGTTTGTCTGCATTTAATTTTTGTTGATACACGAACGCAACATATTTATCGTTAATGAAGAACATGGAGTGCGTTAGAGCAATAACTTTTTTTTTTTTTTTACGGGAAATCGTTTTTAAAAACACTAACATAATGCGAAGATTATTAACGCAACGTTTTGAAGGTTTCAATGTTCTTGTTTCCCATTGGCTAAATCCCCCTTAACTCCGGTGCAACTTCCATTGAAGGTGGCATTTTTGGTCAAGAAAATGAAAATTAATTGATTTTAATTGCTTACTGATAATTAATGTAAATCGATCCGAAACAGAATATTATCTGAAAGGGTTAAATTTTTCATTTATTGAAAAAAAATTTATTTATTATTTCAATTTGATAACAGTGTTTAAGTGACATGTCCATCGGTATTCTACGGCTGTGTCCGTCACAATATTTTGAGGGATTCATATCATCTCTTTCAGTAACGACCGTCTATTTTTATACTTTTGTTGAAAGCGCCAAAGAAATTCCCCATGGAAAATAATTCAAATAATGCCTGTCTTGTTGATTTGTATGAAGGAGATGGCGATGAATTATTGATTCTTTTGGAAACGGAGACAGTGGAACTAATTCGTGACTCAGAAAAATGGGAAAAAATTATTTATTCTCACATAGATAGAGTTGTTAACTTACCACAGAGTTTGAAAATCAACAGTTTTAAAGAAGGTAAACGTTTCAAATTGGTTATATTTTATAATGACAAATTTATTGGTTTATAAAGAAATCGATCATTGGTTTATAAAGAAATATTTCTTCATTTAATTGAAGATCCAAGAATATATATATTCAACACCGGCGATTTTCTTGTGCAAGTATTCTATAAAATGTCTTTGCAACATCCGATTTACAGTATTTTTTTATTAGAATTCAATACTTTCTGAGTGTTTTTTTTAACATGACATTCCAAAGGCGCTTTGAGCAAAAACATTTTTATCAATGCATGAAAAGATGTCAGAAATTCGAAATTAACGAATTCGTATTTTTCTATAATAAGAGAGAGGGAAAATGTTCTAAATTGGTTATTATTAAAATTTCTGATAGATATGCCTTTTTTTTTGTTTGGAATTTAAAATTTATCACAAATATTTGCTGTCGCAAGAACCATCAATGCATAGGATACATGTGAATATTAAACTAAAATAGATTTATTACATTATTGAGAATATTATATTTACTACATTGCTCATAACATATATACAGAATTTTAATACCTCTTTTATAGTGTTAAAAGTTTTATAGCTGTCATTTTTTCTAGTTATAATCTAAATTCTCTATTGAATTTTTATAATAATTTCTTTTAAATCTTCATTTTTTTAAAATTATATAATATAGTTATTAGTATTCATTTTTGGCCAGAAAAAATTATAATTCTGTTTAGTCCAATTATTGTTGTTGTATATTTAGTTAGGATATCTGATTAGTTGCAAATTATTTCTCATTTAACTTTGATAATTGCTACCAGTTAGTGAGGCCTGAATTTGTAGAAATGTTTTGGAAAAGCGAACTTTCAAAGGTGTGTTAGAATTTTTCACAAATCAGTTAAGGATATAAGATTGCATATTTTTCCAAGTTATCACAATGGTGTTTTTCAGTGAGGCTAAATTTAATCTTTTCATTGGTATTTCAAATGGGAAAATATAAAGGAATGCGTCTCAAACTAAATAGTATTTATTCTATTTAAACTATTGATAACAATAGATATCTTGTTAATATATTTTTTTGAAAAACAAAAGTTGTAAAGAGAAAATGCAATGAAGGTATTTGGTATTAACACCAAGTTTTGTATATTGTTATAAAAAACATATCATGTCATATGATTAAGTCGACATATACCATGTCTGTACCATCCTGACCTTGTAAACTTTCAACATAGCAAACTATATCTATGAATTTTAGAGGGATGAACATTCCTAGTGTCAGTACAATACTCTCAAAATTGAAATATTATTCGATTCTGTTGGATTTCAATTGTTATAACATCCTAATTTCAGTATTTTCTGGTTCATGCAAAATATTGAATATGATACGCATGAAGGAAAACTCTTTTGCATTTTTAAGTCTTCAAATCCATATGATGAAGTTAACATGGAATATTTTATCTATTGAATGTTTTATAGGAGGTCACATTTAGCACATGAATTGAGATTTGATGTCATAGATTCCATTATATATATTTATATGAACCTTATAAGACAAAGATCAAAATTATTCACTTTTTCATTCATTGAAGTAAATCCAATTTCTGTTGATTTATCTGTGTGTTTTTATAATATTCTTGAAACTAGTATGAAAAATTCCCATTTCTGAAACTGAAGATCTTTGAAATGAGTTCTTACTTTTTTTTTGTCGAAGACATTTAAACAAAAGGTTTTAACCTTCATCTTTTTGGGCTGCTTAGTAAGAACTGTATTTCTATTTATATAAAGGATGATCAGTAAAATCCTTTTAAGCCTTAAATTCAAAACATAATCTTATACAGATAGTGAAGCAATGTGTACCTATAGTAAAAGGACCACGCTGAATTTATTAAGAAGGATTACAGCTCTTCTCGTAAAAAAATAATTAAGTTATAAAAAATAAGTAAAAAAAGCCATAAAAAGTTTCCATTAGAAAAATATATGCTATATTATAATAAAACATAGGGAAAAGTTTCATGAATTTATCTGCATCAGTTTTAGGGCAAATTCTTTATCAAGTCTCAGAAAGTTAATGACTTTACAGATTAAGAAATCTTTTTCTATGTTTTTATTTTGATACAGCACATATTTTTCTAAATGGACTTTTTGGCCAATCTCTTTTATTTCTTTAGTTATTTTCTGTAACTTCCTAATTTTTTGCTAAGGCTATATTGCTATTCCTAATTTTTTGCTAAGGCTATGTCTCAAATTCAATAAAAATTCTGGTTCAATAATATTTGATAATGCTGTCTATTCCTGATACTTTAAAGCATTATTTACTCATTTAAACTATATATATTTTATGTATAATTTTTCACCTATTTGATGAATTTATTTTTTATTTCCTATTCTGTACTATTTATCATATTTGTTTCTATTAAGAAATAATGCAGATAATTGTCCCTTCAAGGCTTTTGATTTTTAAATTGCTACTTTTCATTTAAATATATATTTCAGTATGTAAAATTTTGATTGATCTTGTAACTGTATCTGAAGGGATTGGCTTTCTATAAATGTTAATAGCTATAGAATTTGGACTATAATGGATTTTGAATACTGTTAGGATACATATGTATTATATGCAGGATTAGAATTGTTTAGTCATTAATATTTTAGCCAATTTATGTTTATTGAATTATAAAATTTTACATTTAGTTAAAAATTATTAAAAATAAAATATATATTATTTGCTGATAAAATATATATTATGACTGTATATATTATTTATGTAAAATATTAAACACCATAACATTTAAAAATAATTATTGTTATTTAATAATAATTAACTTCAGAAATTTTTTTTAATTGCAGGAAAAATATTTTTCATTATTCTACTTTATTTATTTGGTATGAGTATCGGTTGTATGAAGTTAAAAAAAAAAAAATCAACCTGCTCTCATAAATTTTTACTATAAATAATTTTTTTTTCACTTGAAGTAAATTTAATTTGAAGATATGAAAGAAAATATATCTGTTTATTTATATCATATTCTATAAAGTATTATTTGACTATACAATATTAATATGCTATCCATTTTCAAAGTTTTTTTTTCTTTTGATGCATACATTGTTTTAATAAAAATATAAGTTTTTATTTTTAGTTTTTCATGTCTCTTATTAATTAATCATTCATTATTATTCATGAGAAAATTCTGTTTAATCTTGAGGAAAAAATATTTCTTAAGGCATTTCTTGAATATATGTAATATTTTATTTAAATAAAAAAAATACTTTTAAATAAAAACTGAAAATGTTATTCAGTGACAGTATACAAGACATTTATATATATATAAAAAAGCTGGCATTAAAATTTTTACTTATATTTAAGAATTTTATTATATAAGTAATGAAAAAAATTAATTTACTTTTGCAGGATTACACCTTTTTATTATTTACACATAATTAACAAGATTTATAAATTTCATCTGCTAAATAAGAATAAATCTTTATTAAATAAGAGTATATTTTTATATAAATAATTCATCAAGACTTACTTTATAATATTCATTATATTTAGTATATTTTGGAAGTATTTTTCTTGTGTATTTTTTTTATATTTTTTGTAAAGTATTTTGCTTTTCTGGCCTTACTTGTGATCAAATGAATGACAGTATGGAATTTTGGTTCTTTTCTCAAAATAGAAATCAAATTTCTTAATCATTTTTTCACCAAATTCTTATGGAATTCTTTTATAAAAAAAAGCATACAAGAATTAATAATGACTGTTCAAAAGTAAAGAATTTCCATAGGCTGTGTGTGAAATTTTAGGTGTGGAATACACTGCTAACATTTTATACAGGACATCAACTGTGAATAGAGTTTAGAAGGCGAGGAGTTTGAACCTTCTGGTTGTTTTTTTCTGTGCTGCCATAAATATTATCATTATTCAGTGTTGTTAGCAAAACAAATTTATCTTCCTAATAAAATAGTTCTGATATTTTTTTACAGCTTATTAGTAGCCATGTATGGCAAATCTAGCATTGGCACATTGAATACAACTATGCAATTTTTAATCTAAGAGGGGGGGGGGAATGACATTTTGTACCAACATTTATGATCAGCTACATAATATCAAATCATGGGAAAACTCTTATTATTATTATTTCATTTTGTTCCTGCTTTATCATTTTAGTTAATTGCTGTAATTTGATTTTTTTTCTTTCAGATTTTGATTGGTTAAACAGCAAACCACTTTCTTTAGATAAAGAACTAAAGAACAAATTTTTGGTTTTGGACTTTTTTACTTATTGTTGCATTAACTGTGAACATGCCCTCCCATTTATACAGAAAGTCGAAGAAGACTTCAGAGAAAATACTGAACTTGTTGTGATAGGTGTGCATTCACCAAAATTTCTAAATGAGAAGGATCTTAACAGTGTTAAGAATGCAGTTCTTAGAAACAAGATTAAGCATCCAGTTATTAATGATCCTGAAAATCATCTATGGAATAAGCTTGGAGTGTACTGTTGGCCAACTGTTTTAATAACAAGTAAAATAAATATTTCTGTTTTTTTTATTTATTTTTCATAACTTTTAAGATTTATAGTTATTTTTATTGCATTGATATACTTTTCCATACCTAAAATAATACCTGAGTCTGATTTAGTACAATATTTGCTTATTTTACTTATAATATTTGAAATACAAGCATACCCTTTTAAATGAACTGCAAAGGAGAAAAATATTTTTTTATATTGTTGTTTAACATGCCATCTTAAGATATTGATGAAATATAAAAATATGTAAGAAGGCATTGGCATCTTTTGAACTGCAGATTTGAGAAACACTTAAAACTAATGAACTATTACAAATGCAATTAATGCATATTAAATTTGTCTTCCAGATTCAAATATCTTAATACTTAGGGCATGAAAGTGACATGACCATAAACTAAAATTAGACTAGGTTTGAATTCTCTCATTTTTTTTTTCAGAGAGAGGTGTTAATGTAACTAAATTTTAATTTCTAGAACTATTTAAAATGTTATTCTTGCATTATCAAAACATGATTTAGCTTTTATAGTAGTGTGAAGCAGTTTTCTTTTTCTATGAAAGCATTTACTTTTACATTTATAATGAGAGTACATTTTTTATTATACTTTATTATTATTTTTTTTTTTTTACTTTCTAGAATAAATATCTATGTAATGCTTGGCTATTCTCAGCATTGTTTTTGAAAATATGTAAGTTCCAAATGAAAAAGTTTTTGATACTTGGTATTTGCATTCAATAGAATATTTGAGATTTATACATTATTTGTATATAATTAAATTATTCTTTTATTACATTAATATATCTTTTTATTAAAAATACATACAATAGAATCCAGTGAATCATATGAACCTTCAAAACTTGATGATTTGCATTTCAGAACATAGGAATAATAGAAAAAAATAATTAGGAAGAAAAGAAACATCTGAACTATTTATCTTGGATTTCTACATAATATTTGTGAATTCACCTGGCTTGTAAATATTTAGAATAATTTCTAGCATTTCTACTCAATCTGTCATTTTGTAACTCAGATGCATTATATTTGTTTACTTCAATAGACTTATTTTAAATATTGAATTATAATTGAACTATGTGTATATTGAGCACTGTTTGCATATTTCTTTCACTGTTCATTTTTGGAAGTTTCTTGTGTAGTTTGTTCCCTATGAGCTGAAATAAATACTAATAAAAATTGCAGGTCCCCTCCCCCCCCACACACGCTATGAATAGCTGTGGTTGAATTCTAACTACTTGATTCCTTTTTATTTATAATTTTAATGATTCTGAAAGATTAATGATATTTTTATTATGTTATCTTGTGCACACACAAAAGAGCAATTAATATAAAATGCCTTGTGATTTTGCAGGAGATTAACATTTTGAGACTAATGAAGATATAAATGTGTTTTATCAAACTATGTTTTTTTTATCAAAAAATTATCATGCATATGTTACAGAAATATTTTCCACTTTCTTGAATTTAGTTGGTGAAAAAGTCGTCCAGAAGAATTTATTCAGTTGATTATAATCCAATATTTAAAAAGCCATACTTTGCACAACCTTTTAACTGAACTTAGTTTTACCTTTTTCTCTGTCTTTGATTTTAATACTATTTTTAGTTGAAAAATAATGTTCTTTTTAGAATTTGTTTACCTGAGGAAATAAAGTAAATGAACTATCACTATTAATGATTAAGAAAAATATGTATAAGTGTCTGCAGATCAGACCATTTGGTTTAAAGTTAATAAATATGATCTAAATATATTTTGGAGGATAAGAATTTACACCTTGGAACAATTTTTTGAAATATAAAGTGGTTTAAAATTAATCAGGTTTTAGGATTTTACTTCCAAAAGTCTTATTACTAAAAAATTATTACATTATTTTAAAATTTAAAAAATCATCTTTATATTGATACCAATTTAATTATTTTGTAATATTTTTATTTAATTTGAAACTTTTTTTGCATAATTTTTTAATAATATATTTCATTGCTGCTGTAATATTTAAACTGTTTTTATTGTTTCAACAGATATTTTGATCCATAGTTCAAAGCAAAGAGAGAAAGATTCTATTAAAAATTTGTATAATTTAGAGAAAAAAATTGAAATTGCAGTACCAAGAAAGATATATTATCTACATGACATCATAGTGTTTCTAGTAACACTAAGGGCCTTAACTTTATTAAGGAAACTTATATACACAATAAACAAAATTGCTGTATGGTTAATAAAATTACAGGGACTTAAATGTTTTATATAATTTGATGCTTAGTATTTCTTTATTGAAGAAATCATAATATCAAGATATGCATAAAAGATTTCATTGAAATTAGAATTAAACACAACTAATATTTCTGGCAAAACAACTGGTCCAAAACTGACTTATATATATCTTCTTGCTTACAATGTATATGCTACATAGCTTTCAATGGCTGATTTGATATGCGATAACTTCACTCTTAATTATGAATATTTGTTATGGTATTACTTTGAATTTTGGTCACAAATATTTTAGTATAAGCAAGATTTTAAAAAAATGTTTAGTGATAATTAAATAATTCTATTAAGAATTAATATTTAATTAATAAAAACATGAAAAGAATTTCATCCTAAGCAATTTCTAGCTTGGTTCTTGATTGATTTAATTTTAAAATTACAAAATTACTTCACATGTTAATCATTTGATTATTATTAACATTATTGTGTATTAAAATTTCAAAAAATCTACAGCTTTCTTTGTAGCCTTCTGAAGATGTTTGAATGGTTGGCTAGCATACATCTTGATTTCTGCTGTTTTTGAACACTTCTAAATAGATGTCAGTTAACAAAAATTACATATTTATTTAAGTTTACCAATATTATATACTTATTATAGATTTAATGGCTGAATGTTTTTATGAATATCAGTCGTGCATAATGCTTATTTCAGCCTGAATTGCAGAAATTTATATGTAGGAGAAACTAGCACTAATAATCAGATTATGTAGCTAAAGAAAAATTGAACTATTTTTAGTTTCAACTTGATTAAAAGTACTAGAGAAGATAAAATTAAAGATATTATATAACTCCCTAGAGGAGAATCTTTTCTTTTTTTTACTATTTTTGTTTAAAAGAAGAAACCTCTGTCGTATCTTCAATGAAAGAGAAAAAGATGAGAAATTACTAGGGCATTTATTTATTTATTTGATAGAACAGAAAATGGTGAGACCAAAATGACACAACAAAATGTTACAGCAGAAATTTAGGAGTTTTTGTGATGAGAAGATATTTTTAAATTATATAAAGACCGAAATCAGAATATTGGATAGATTTATCTTTGAAGATAATAAAAAATACTATTTTATGAATGAGGAAGGAATCAAAATTCTTCTACTAAATTAATTTTTAAATAATTGGATACATTTGTGCATTTCTTGAATTTGAAGAACAAGGCTTTATTTTTATATTAAAGATTTACATCTCCTTTCATGGTTTAAACGTTATTAGAAAACAATTTGTAAAAATCTGATTTAAAAAGAATTTGCTATTTTTATTAATACTGTTTTTTATAATGTAAAAAAATGTACATAATTTATTTGCATTGATTTCCAGGCCCTTCACACCAAATTTTGTTCTCATTGGTTGGAGAGGTACAAATTGAGAAGCTTAATTATCTCTGCCATCAAGTACTGAAATACTTCAAAACAAAAAATACTTTATTGAATACAAACCAATTGCAGCTGACTCTTCTTGAAAATAATAAAGAAACCGAATCCTTGTTATTTCCTAGTGGCATCTCTACTTGTGGCAAATCCATAATTGTTTCAGATACAGGACATAATCGTCTTCTTTTGCTATTATTTGATGGGAAAATTCAGGTGAGGGTATTTTTAGATTTTGTGTTGAACCATTGTTTTAATATATTAAGGTCTTAAAAATATTTATTTACTATTAAGGTCTTAAAAATATTTATTTAATATTTGCTACAAATTGAGCATTGTGTAATAATAGTTTTCCTAGAAAATAAGTATTTATAAATACTATTATTTAACTAATGTATAAATATTATTATTTAACTAATGTAATAAGAAATTTACCGTTTTAAATACATCAAATATATCTGACTCAAAGGCTACCATATGTCACTTTTATGACTCTAATAGACATTAGTAACAAGGAAGGAGGTTTCTCTGAAAAATATGCCATCAAAAGAATTACTGCAATGAAAGAAAAAAATTATTTGCTCTTATTGTTTGCTATCTTTTCTATTTTCTTAGAACTTTAGTTCATATTGATATAAGTAATTAATTCATAATTGATAATGTTTATTTTTCATTAGTGCAAATAATTACTCACAACTGTAAGCATTTTCAGATGTGAAAAAAAAAATCTTTTGAAGAAATTTTGAAGCAGTGTTAATATGATTTGTAAAGTGAATCTGCATCAGTTGAATGAATTTTCCTTTCAAATCAGAATTGTATAGGATTTTATAGCATCAATTTGAAATTTTAATATGCATTATGAATCCACAGTGTGTGTGCACGCTAAGGAATTTTTTTTAAAAAATGAATAATTGTTCTCAAAGAATTAACAGTTTGTGAGCTTGTTTGGATTTTTATAGCATATTTATATTCGATAAACTTCAAAAAAAAATTTATTATATGATGATTTCCATATTTTTGTACTTTTAACCATGAATACAAAATTATAAATTCTATCCCAAAACAGCTATAGTGTAGCATAAAATTGAGGTATTTATCTAATCTATCAATTACTATTTTACCTACTTTATTTAATAATTTTTGTTTTATAAAAAATTTTTATTCAATGAAATTTTTTTAATAATATCAATTCATTTTTTCTTTTTTTAGCATGTCATAGGATCTGGTGCTATTGGAGATAAAGATGGATCATTCTCAAAAGCTTCATTTAATCGCCCGCAAGGAACAGCTTGGTGGAAATCTAATTTTGTTTTTGTTGCTGATACTGGAAACAACTGCATAAGAATGGTAGGATAGTTACTTTTTTCCTCTTTTTTTATGTAGCAAGTTTTAGAACTTCTGTTCAGATTCATAATACTTAATTTTAAATATTTATAAATATAACAAAAAAGTAAATTACCTTATAGAATATTTTTAATATTTTCTTGAGCAAGAAAGTTGATATTAAAAAAAAACTTTTATTCATGTTTTATAATCTATACTAATTTGCGTTATTAAGCTGAAATCAATTTATTTAATCAGACCATTAATTTACATAATATTTTGATTGTACAATTTTAACAAGTTTGGATAATTGTGGAATTTTCTGTTTTCAATTTTAATGTAATCAGATTTAAGTCAAATTAATAATAATCATTGATTCTATATTGCATCTGAAGCATACTGTGAGAAAATAACTTTATGTACTTAAAGCACTGTGAATAAAAGATTTATTGTGACAGAGGAATAAAATTTGTTAATATTTTCTTATTTATTTATATTTTGTTTTTATAGAAAATTATCCCAAGCATAAAAATATGTTTAACATTTTGACGAAAATAACAATTTCTTGGCTCTGTATTGGAAAATTTATAAGTATAAAACCATCTTTGTTAAAACATTTTATTAAATAACTTCTAGTATGTTTTTGAAAAATTAAAGGGGAGGAAAATACCTGATATTGAAGAAAATTAATGACCGAAGTAGAAATATAATCTTAAGAAAAAGGGAAGAACTCTTCAACAGTGTTTATTACCAAATAAAAATAAAGTAGAATAAAATTTCATTTTAAATTTTATGAAGTATATATATATTGTGTATCCACTCTTTCTTGATTGAATAAATGTTTATTCAAAGTTACATTTCATAATTTAAAAAAATTGCTGATATTGATTTGTATGAGCATTTTAAATTAATTATATATTTATTTTCAAAGTTGGAAAAATAATTTAATTTTAGTTTTCTTAATACTTTTGACTACTGTATTCTAATATATTAAATTGATGGCTAACTTATTTATTTTGAATAACTAGCTTTATTCACCTTTTATTAAAAAATCGTATTTAATTCTTAGCTTATTTATCATATTTAATTTTTGCAGTGATTGTTAAGAGCTGAATTTCTTGCACAGTGTAACAATTAGTTGTATGTTTAAAATCTTTTCAAATTTTATTTATTTATTTAAAGATTAATTTTAATTCTTTCCATCCATTACTAATTAATTTAATACATTATTATCTTTTAGATAGATTTAAAAGCAAAAGAAGTTTCCACTATTTTTAAGAGAAAAAGTGCAGCTGTTGATGAAATTTTTTCTTCTCCTTGGGATGTCTGTATTGGTCCACATTTTGGTAAGGATTACTGTGCACATTAACTCTAAACAGTTTTTTTTCCCCTTGTTCTATTCATTGTATTACTAGATCATATGATCTACCACAAAACAGAGCAAATCAAATTAAGAGACTATGACTTTTAAGCAACACATTTTATACTATCTGCATAAAAATAATTTCACAGAAATGTTCTGTTCTCAAGTCTTCCTGTATATTCTCTATAAAACCTCTACCAGTTTCATTCTTTGTCCAATGGGTACTCCATCACTGTCCCTCTGCACTGATTTATTCTTCCGAAATAGGATTGCCATCATTTCAATCTTTTAATCAAGCCATTTTAGTGGATTTACCATCCTGTTCTTGCATAAGTTGTAGATTATCCTTCTACTTGTCAGGCCTTTAGCCAATTAGATTGATTGCTCTCAATTGGATACTTGCTCCGGCTTAGTTCAGTTGCATAACTAGAATTGGGTAAACAGGGCACATGGTCACGCCATTTCAAGATGCTTATTGTCTTTTTTCTTTAGCTGAAGCTCTTAAGATCTTTAAAAAATGGACCCAACAAAGTCCAATAGAAATTTTTGCATGTAGTCTCTTTCTTTAAGTCTGACCTTGAATCGATGTTAGATTCACCCTCATCGTCTTTTTTACCGATTAAAAGTTTTTTTACACCGTTAATAGCAGAATTTAAAATTCTATACAAACAAATAGCATTAAAAATGAAGCAATAAAAATATATGCTCTCGTATTTAAAAAAATTTTTAAATAATTTTTTCTCTCTTTTTTTTTTCTTTATTCCTCCCACATCAAATTTGTAAATGTAAGAAGAAGAGAGAGATAGGAAGGAGATTAAAAATATCCATAGCAGTGCAAGTTCAGTAGAAACCATAGTGGTCAATATTATGATCCTGCGATATCATCCTGTAATCCTGTGCTAAAATTTCTTATTCTCAAGCATACTTCTCTGTAAAAAAGAAAAAAAAGAGAGAGAGACTTAACTACATCCAGAAATGCATATTTGAATTAAAGCAGATATTCTATTTATTTCTTCACTCATAACAAATTATCACAATACAAAAATTGGAAAATAAATAATGATGCAAATTAATGATTATTAGTGAAAAAATTTTATTTTAAATAATTATTGAGTAAAATTTACATATATCATAAAGATACATATATCAAAAAGATTTTAACTATTTTTATTTATAAACATTAAAGAAACTGAATGAATATAACCCTTCACATGGCTGTAATATTCTTTTGATCACACTAGGGAATAGGGATCCAGAAATTGGAAAAAATCAATTGGAAGTTAAAAATTTATTAAAATGAAAATAAATTTAATTATATATTAAACAGTTTATTAATAAAATTAATAAACTGGTTATTAATTTATTTTAAAACTATAAAAAGCATCTATCGTAGACCCTGGATCAATACTTTTACATTTAATATTTCCCTGCTTTAGCAGTCCTTTAACTTTTTGTTTAAAATTTTAAGGACTGGTAAAGCATTTAAAAAAAAATTCTATTGCCTACTGGAAATAGTTTTTCTCTTTTGTAATATTTTTTCATTTATATTTACCTGTCCAGTATGCAAGTTAAAATGGAGTGAAAAGGTACTGTGAAAATTGAAATTTTGAAGTGCAAATACATTTTTCTCATTTATAACTGATATGTGCTGAATTTGACAGTTTATATGATTATTAATTATTACAAACATTATTAATATTTTTTAAAAAATTTCCTATAATATTTTTAAGTAAATATCCTTAAAAACAAATGTATATTTTTACATATTATATTTCTCAAAAATGAAAGCAAAAAAAAAAAAAAAAGTAGGAAGAAAGAACGGAAATAAAATTTAAAAAAAAAACCCTATTCAGTTCTCTATAGTTATTACTTGTTAGATTCTTTAGATTTTTATGATAATATGCCTGTTGATACTTTTTTTACCTGATCACTTTCATATATGTAAGCTGCAAAGATTTTGCAATTAATCTGTAAAATTTCAAAGTATTTCATAGTTAATTGAAATGCAAAATAATAAAAACAGGCTTTTCAAAATTTGGAATATTTTTTTTTATTTTTTTTTTACACTCTTGTGTTTGCATTTATTATGGCTATGTTAAATTGAAATGTCAATGAGAGCTGTTTCTTATTTGTTCAGGTTTGCTAAACAGAAATGATGAAAATTTAGTTCCATGTATGTTGAGGTTTAAATGCATTGTCAGTTCATTAATATTACTTCTTTATCTTCAACATCTTGTTTTTTCTGTTTATAGGTTCTGAAGCAAATGAATTAAATGTTCTCTACATAGCAGTGGCTGGTTCTCATCAAATATGGGCTATGCCATTACAAGATGTGCCTATCAAATCATCTAATGAGTATGTCTAATTAGCAGCATTTTAAGATAATGGTTTCAGATTTCTAGTTCTTTTTAACAATATTAATTTTTTTTTTTCAAATTTCAAATATAGGGACTTTTTTAAAAAATAAAAATTATGTAGAATAAAAAAATTTTTTATCCTTATAATTATCCTTATATAATTCATCATAATTTATTTTATCCTTATATAATTCATTATTGGTGATCTAAATATCATTGGGTTGTTCCCTATACTATAATTTTTTTTTGTATAATAATTCCAAATATCTTTTATTTACTCTATAATTTTTTAAAAACTTTTTTATGCATTTATAAATATTGATTATAACAGATTTTTATTTCCTGCATTTTATTGTTTTTAGTAATTTATATTTGGAAACCAGTTTTTCATAGTAGTATTATTAATTGTCTTTCAAGTAATATTTCTTGAATTGCTCCTCTTCCCTTATCTCTTCTAAATAAATTTTTGAACATACCATTATTTTTATATTAGCTTATTTAATTTTTCAGATTTCGATTTTGGTAAGCTTTAGTAAAATTTTGATTGGTGGTGAGAAGAAATCTCTATCAATAGAGAAAATTAAAACTGCACTTGAAAATTTATAAGGTATATTTGTTGTGTAATCAGACTGATTATTAAAGAAAGATATTTGTACTAATATCATGAATATGCTCATTAGAAGAAATAATAACAAGAAATTGGAAATTACACAAGCATAATTACTGATTTATTTTAATCTGTAAAAGTATAAAGAACTTACTGATTGATATGTGTAGGTTTTTTTACCTTATATGAAGAGTCCTGTAATTAAAGGTAAAAATAATGTATCAGAAGGTCAATATTTTTTTATGCAACACATATTAGATTCCATGTAATAATTTATTATGTACTATGTGTTTGTGCTAATTACATTATTTATGATCCAGCCATTTTTATGTATATGATTTGTTTTATCTTTTATTAAAAAATTCTAAATTAGTTCTTGTACTTAATAGAATAAAATAGCAAATTAAATTTTATTATAATATTCTATGTAATGTGGAATTGATTAGTAATTTTTGTTTTTATCTACATTCAGTATTGACAAGAAATGGACATTACTTCCAAGATTGAATAATTCTTTCACATGCAGTTTTTAATCCTATTTCTTGAAAGATATAAGGACTATGACATTAGTTCTTACTTTGTATTATGGTTTTATCTGTATTATTTCGCATGATTTTCATGAAAATTATGTGAATCCATCTTTATTATTCCATGTGCATTCCTTTTTAAATTGGGACCATAATTTTACTTGGAAAGTGCAGTTACTGTGGAAATGAAAAAGTTTCCACAAATAGAAATTCTGGATATCATGACTGTCATTTGATTTTCCTTATGTCTACTCATGTTGTTATTTTTATATATTTAGCTTCTCTTTTCTAATACAGTAATTAAAAATATTTATATAAAAAAATTAAAACAGCTTAAGTTTATTTTTTTTTCATGCTTATTTTGTGGTCTGTTAGTAAAAACTGCCTACTATTATATATTATTATTCTAAATCATAGAATATTTTTTAAGAATTTTCTTTTCTTCCACAGGCATAAATATCTAGAATGTTTTCCATTTGCTGGTAGTGGAATTGAAGAATGTCGGAATAATAGTTACAAAATGAAAGCTGGATTTGCACAGCCATCAGGTGTATCATATTCAGAATTAAATCCTGGTGTTTTATTTATTGCTGATAGTGAAAGTTCAACTATTCGTTCATTATCTCTTAAAAGTGGTCATGTTAAAACTGTTGTTGGTGGAGGCTTGGATCCTAAAGTAAGTTTAAATTTTATTTATGGCTTGTCACAGAGTTATGAAAAGGTCATACATTTTAATATAAAATAATTTCATAAAGGTAATAATAATAAATTAGGAGAATAAAATTATTGTAGTTGTAGAATGTAGTTTTTTATGTTTGCTGTAATTTTTCATTTCTAAAGAGAAAAAATCCTTTTCATACGAATTCCATTCCTAAAAATAATTCTAAAATTTTCAATATATTTAAATTAACCTGATAACAAATGAAATATGTATACAAGATTGCATTCAAAAGTCTTCATACTAAGTGCATTTGCATATATTTTTGTAACTGGCAACTAACAAAAATGTTAAATTTTGCATCAACATTTATGCTGACAGAAAAGTTTTCAAGTGTTCTTAGTCAGAATGAATTCTTTCAGAATTCTAAGCTGAAAAAATTGTTCCTCCTCCCCACCTTCTCTTAAGTTTAAAATACACAGTAGTATAGGAAGAAAA
>JAPMOR010062154.1:80936-110175 GCA_026543865.1 Argiope aurantia | reverse complement strand
TATTCTATATATGCAATATTTTTATTATCAATTGGGATTTTAGATTAATGCTAAATCTAGAATTTAAGCTTGCAGAAACCACCTTTCCTGATTTTTTTAAGCAAACATTTGAATGGAAATGTCTGAAATAAAATTATTCAAAAATGCAACTTAAGTATGTCCAATTATAAATCTAGTCATTGCATATGTGGTAATATAATAAATTAGGAGAATAAAATTATTGTAGTTGTAGAATGTAGTTTTTTATGTTTGCTGTAATTTTTCATTTCTAAAGAGAAAAAATCCTTTTCATACGAATTTAGTATATCAGATTCATAAACCCAATCATATATTGTGAACTAAATAGTATTATAATAGTATATTATAAAATTTTAATAAAATTTGTACCTTAATTCTAAAAAAAAATTCTATAGTTTAAGTAGAGGTTTGTATCAAGACATAGCAAAAAATTGACGTTAGAATCTAAAATGGCAAAAATACTTTTTAGTTTAATTTTGAAATTTCTTTGAGATTGCATTTGGGATTAATTGATTTATTTTCTCTATAATGGTTATAAAATTAATTTTGCAGTATCTGCTTCCCCCCCCCCCCCCACCTTCTCTTAAGTTTAAAATACACAGTAGTATAGGAAGAAAAAACTATTTTCAGATCAAAAACATCCTACATTTATTTTTTAAAATTAATTTCTTGATATTGTTATATATGTATTATATAATTATTTAAAATATGGAACATGCTAATCTGTGCTAGTAAATATTAGCATTTATAAGGGAAAGAAAATGTCTTCTAAATTATTTAAAATTACTAATTTTATTTTGAAAGCAATTATTATTAATTAAATTTTCCTCTAGGTAGGAGAATTCTCAGTGCAGAATACTAATTGCTAAAAAGGAAACATTTATTCTATTATTATATTTATTTTTCTGTTATTGCACTTTTAAAAATAAGCATATAATTTTGTAAAAAAAAATGAATTTTAGTTTTTTTTTTGCAACCTTATTTATATGGTTTATGTTTGCCAATAAATTATACATGCATCTATTTCATACTTATAGTAAACATAAATTAACTAAATTTGCCATGATCGTAATGGGTATTTTCTTACTCAGGATTTGTTTCAATATGGTGACAAAGATGGCTCGGGTTATGATGTGAAATTACAGCACCCTTTAGGTATATGTGCAGCCGATGAAGCAACAATATATATTGCTGATTCATATAACCATAAAGTAAGTATGATATTTTATGTAGCATCTGTTTATTCTAAAGATTATTTAAGAAAAAATAACTAAACTGTAAAAATAAACTGTTAAAATAAGTCCCAACTGTCAAAAAACTTAAAATAAGGCCCAGCTGTTTAAAAAAGGTTAACTCTTTTTTTTTTTCTTCGTCTGCTGACAAATAGTTGAACATTATTTTCTATTTAAGATTAATTTTATTGAATAACAATTTTTAATATCTTTTAATATGATTCTTAAGTTATTTTATTTTTAGAGGAAGAAAAAAGAAAATTTGTTTGCTAATAGGCATAACTATCTAGTCATACAAGCACACACATTTTCAAATAAATATATTAATTAAGTAAAATATGTTAATTTATTTCTAAGAATTAATTTATTTTGTTGCAGCATTTTGCAAAGTTTCATACACTTTTGGCTTATCAATATTTTCAAAACTGAAGCTCAAGTTTTGTGGATAATTTCTTTTCTTGTATAAACTATTATATTAAAACCTAAATATTAACTGAATATAAGGAACTACTAGTAGAAAAAAAATTGTATATAGAATGCAAAGAAAAAAAATGTTAAGTTGTTCATATATTCAGTAAAATCTTTACTATAAAATCTCAAGATCAATTTTCTGCCTTAAATATTCCATATATACTTTTATTAATGGGAATAAATAATTTTCCATTATCTATATGACATCAGGACTTAAGTATCCAAAGGTATATGCTCTACATACTTTCATAGTGTAATTCCTATAGTATTATACATGAACAGTATATAAAATTTCTTGTTTTGTAATGGAGATAAATATTATTTTATTTATAATAACGTTAATTATAAACGAAAATGGAAATAAGATATTTGAATATCTCAATATATGTTAATTAATTAATAAGCATGAAATTAAATAATCTAAATGTCTTGTAAAAGAAAGAAAATGCAAATTTTTTTTATACTGCTTTCGAACAGCTATTACTGAGTATATTCTTTGAAAATTTATTCTGTTCATTTGTATTTTGGATTAAAATAATAGTGCATTTATCTTAGTTAATTCTTTTGTATTTTAGATCAAACTTATTAACGATAAAAAGCGAGAATGCTCTACACTGGCAGGGAGTGGAATTAAAGGATCTAAAATAAACACTTCTTTACTCAAGTGTGAATTCGATGAACCAAGTGCAATTTGTTATTCTTCAGATGAAAAACTTTTACTAATTGCTGATACCAATAACCACAACATAAAGATTATTGATCCTGAAACAAAATTACTTAAAGTTGTAAGTAATTTCAATTATTTAAAATTCCCCAAAGTGATCTATAAATAATATTTTCATAAATGCATACTCAGATTTGATGACTCACAGCTTCACTTTTTTCTCAATAACGTAAAACTACACTGGTGTGCAAAACTTAAGCAACAGGTATGTTTTTTGCCATAACTTCACGAGAAGTCATCTGAGAAACATGAAATTCAGAAATGAGATACAGCATTTTGTTCTGAAAGAATGACGAAAGCATAGTTGCGCAGAAATGAATACAATGCATACAGTATGGAATCAAACAAAAAAAATGCTTTATTGAACTCATAGTATTGTTACACAAGATTGTCTGTCCAAGAGGAAGAACAGCAAGCAGATGTTCCTTAGTATGGGATATGCCCTCCCCTTACTGCAATGGTTGCTTCGCACTGTCTCCCCATACTCAGCACCAGATTGTCCAGCAGTTCTTGAGGTAAGATTGCCCATTCCTCAATCAGCATCTGTTTAAGTTGTCGGGTGTTCCCAGGAGGATGTAATCGTGTCGCAAGGCGTCTCCCCAAAGCATCCCACACATGTTCTATCGAATTTAAATCAGGGGAGGACGCCGGCCAATCCATTCGAGTGATATCTTCACTTTCCAGGAGCTCCTCAACAGCATGAGTCCTGTGTGGCCGTGCATTGTCATCCATAAAAACGAAGTCTGATCCAATGGCACCTCGGAACAGACGCACATGGGGAAGGATCACCTCCTGACAATAGCGATCTCCAGTTACAGAACCTCTGTCGAAAATGTGGAGCTCAGTCACGACCCCCGATAGACAAGGCCTTTGCGGCTTTCCGTGACGTCACAAAGAGACGGTACACTTCATTCCCTTAACGTCAAGTCTCCGCGCGCTAGTGAGTGAAGAGAAATTACTTTTCCCTTGTTAATATCATTTCATATACTTCCATATCATGCAATTCACCGCACATATATTGTAGAATTCATTAATATTTAAAATGCAGCCGCTTTCCACATCACCCTGGAGGTACGGTGCTTGGTATGCATTACCTTTTTTGCATTATTTACTGGGCAGGTTTCCCAGTAGGTGTATCTCCCCTAGATTTAAAACTGTTATCTTCATTCACTACATCATTAAAAATGCCTTTGCCATTATCATGTACTTGTTCTTCATTCACTACATCATTAAAAATTATATCTGTTGCGAAATATTTTTGATTAGAAAATTTCAAAATTTCTTCTTCATATATGGTACATAAATTTTTAAATTATAATATAAAAAATACACTTGCAATGCTTTTGTTAATTAAATTCAAAACAATTCCATACAATAATGGTTTTATGAATATTTGCCGTGGCGTCAACTTCAAGAAAGAAATAAAAACAATATTTCACGAAACAGTATTCTATTCAAAAAATATCCAATAAATCTTTGAAACATTAGAAGAGCTTTCTTATTTAACTATATATTTTATTATTACTTTGTTAGAAATATCTTTACTAAATTTATCAAATTTTCTTTCCTTTCCAGTTTCAGAAGAGCTTTTCAAACTATTATGTAATTATTCAATAATGAATTGACTGCAGACCAGATTACCAATCTATAAACATTTTCTGGTTTATGTCCTGAAATGCATTCGCCATAATCATGTATTTGTTCCTCATTCACTAAACTATTGAAAATTATCTCTGATGCTAAATACTTTTGATTGGAAAATTTCAAAAATTCTTCTTCATGTATGGTACATAATTTCTGAATTATAATGTAAGAATATAAAATTACATTTACAACATTTTTTGGGGTATAAAAGTTTTCCTCGATTTAAATTCTGAATTAAAGAAGCTGAGCAGTCCAGTTCTTTTTCATTTGTTAAAAACTTTTTGCAAATGCTGCATTTCAACTTTTTAAGGACTGTGTGGACACAGTAACCTCCTAAATAAACTAACACTGGTAAAACATCTTCTGATTTTTTAAAATCTTCTTCAGTAAGCAAAATGCTAAATACAGGTAATTTTTCAGAAATAGATTTTTTAAATTCTTCCCAATTTTCACCAACTGCTTCCTGAAAAATTTCGAGATTTCCGTGTTTGTTTGATTTTAAACAAATTTTTAAAATACTATGCATTCTTAGTTTGTTTTCACTTTCAAATACCTGTCGGAGTGAAATATGATATTGTGCTCCTGCCATTTGTCTATATAAACCAAAGCGTGCCTCTAAATTGTCGGTCTGAATTTTTCCTGGGAGAATGTACTTCATTCCGAATTCGTCCTGACAATATTTAGTTATTTCTTTTAAAGCATATATAGTCATGAGAAGAGCAGAATAAGTTTCTTTTGTTAGCATGCCGGTATCGCATTTCATATTTTTCCAGTCTTCCAACCAGTTCACAAATACTAAAAACTTGAATCTTTTGTCGGTTTCAGATGATGTCAGTGGTTTTTTATATACATTATTTTCACGGATTCCTGTGAATGGAGCTTTTGCATTAACAATATCCCACCACCTATTTATTATTCTTATATATTCTGCTGTTTCTTTGTAGTGGGGAAACTCATATTTCTCTCCCAAATTCATTAGACTTTCAGGTATAAATTTATTGAAAATTTTAAGTACTAATTTGATATTTTGTTTTTCTAAATTATTGGGCTCCAATGCTTTTAAGGATAAATTGTATGCATATTTAACGATGTTATTCTTTTCAGTTTCATACAATAATTTTAATGCTTTGAAGGATGCTGTATTAAAATCTACTTTATTGTCAGATTTACTACAAGAACCCTGAATTATTTCATCATTAGAGTGAATAACATTATCATTACTTTCCAGAGAATTTTTAATACAATCTTGTTGTGATTTTTTTTCTGAGGTGGTTTCTTTAAAATTAGGGTAAAACATACACTTATCAACATTCTTTTGATTGATCCAGTTATTGCGAATGTTCTTCAATAAATGGACAATATCGATCATGAAAAAAAAGAGGTCGTTCGTTATCTACCGGATGAGGATAAAGAATTGAATATGAAAGGGAAGGAGAAGCGAACTGAGACATTGCTTTTTGATTGACTGAATTGTTGTCTGTTACTACACATATCACTTTAAATCCAATGTTTTCTAATCCAATAATAATTTTTTTAATGAATGCATGTAAAACGTCTGCTGCTATTTTATTTGCAGGAAGAATGTGAACAACATCTTTATATGACGCTGAAATACTATTTATCATGAAAGTCACAACACTTGAGGCGGCATTTTCTGAATTGTAACTGAAACCTGGTATATTTCCCTCTTTGTAATCAAAATAGGGTTTGATGTGCATCTCATCTATTTGAAGAATCACATTTTTATCTGCAGATACTATGAATTGTAATTTCTGCTTAATGTATCTTAAGAAATGCAATTCGTTCTGCTCCGACTGAGGGCAAGTGTTGATAGGAATGCATATATTTCTCAAAGTTACAGGATGAGGTAACAAAATATAGCCAGACTTTCTAACAAATTTATATGCATGCGGAGCCATTGAATAAAATAATGAGCAGAATATCATCATTTTAGTGGAGTACCTTTTACTGTGCTCATTTTGAATAATCAAGGCAGATTGCTCTTTAATAAATGCTATAACATTCGTTCAATTTTCTTGGGTTATATTTAAATTATCCATGAAATTATGAATCTGGGAAACAATATCAGAATTCAGCAATGAATTATTTGTCTTCATTTCTGGCAGATGCTCTAATATTTCATTTAAAGTGTTGATGTTATTGATTTTTATAGGTAAAGAAGAAATGTTTGGAATATTTGACAAGCTTGTTTTTCCAACAAAAGCTGACACCTCTAATAAATCATTTATTATAACAGACAATGCAATTTCAGGACCAGAACTTAATTCAATATTCACGAATAAAATTTTGTTTTCTTTATGAATGATATGCCAGAAATTTTTCAAATTTACTAAAGAAATGCGCTGCTTTAGTTCTTCTAAATTTTTAAATTCTCTTGTCTCATCGTATTTCTTTTTTTCTGTTATGCTTTCCTGGAGAGCGTTCTCTATATATTGTTGCTCCCACTTCATCTTTTTTATTTCTGGATTTTCCCTATGAAATGTTGAAGATGACATGTAAGCGGCACAATTTGGCATCTGAGATGGAATTGCTCCAATCACTAGTCTCGGATATTTAAGAGGGGCACTTAATAATTTTCCTGACTTCGAATCAAATAGACTAGTTTCTCTTTCAATATCATTTTTTTAAATGTAATTAACAGACCTACAGTAAAGGAAATTATTCGTAAATATTGACTTCCTTTAATGTTTAATTTAAATACAGTAACAAATATACAACATAAAACAATATATAATTATTATTGTTTACTCTCATGCTTTTATCGTTATGTTATATAATAAAATTTAACTATATAAACGTAATTATAGATATAATAGTAAACAAAGCATGTAAACATAATTACGGCAAATATTATAATTATTATTGACAATAATACTGCCTACATTACAGCATTTTATGAAATAATTCTTTTCATAATGCACTTGATTAAAATCACGAATTATGGATATTACTGAGCTGTTAAATTTCTAATGTGCGAATAAATTATTTTTCATTTAGAAACATTAAGCATTAGTTTAAAATAATTAAATAAGCTTACCCTACTAAACTGCGTCGGATAAAATCCTTCACGATGTATGGCACTTAACCATTTCTTTTTAAGCTCTTCATTTTTAGGAAAGGCAAAAACACTTACTCTTGGGCCATTCCTGTAATTTCCATTACAGTTTGGAACACAACAGATCAAAGGCATTCCTATTCCTTATTTTTCGTAATCCAAATGATTTTTCTTGCAAATAAGAAATGACGCTTCCTGTCTACTCAAACACAGGAGGGTCACTGGCTAAAATATGGCGTGGGAGGAAAAGAGTTCGTTTCTTATCAGTAAACTTGAAGAGGGTGAAATTCCTCCCTCGGTGCCCCAATTCGCACCCACTCGTGTAACCTCTCGGTACGACGTCATTACTTTCTGTGACGTAAGTATTCAGGCCTTGTCTATCGGGGGTCGTGGCTCAGTCCGCCCGTTCATCATAATGCCTCCCCAGACGACAACTCCAGGACCACGGAAACGGTCTCTTTCCGTCATGTTACTGGGATGAAACCGTGTCCCGACCTCTCTCCAAATCAACTGGCGTTGGGAATCGCTTGTGGCACTAAAACGACTCTCATCTGTAAAGAGGACACGACTCCATTGATGAGATGTCCAGTTTTTGTGCTCCCTGCACCACTCTAAACGGTGCCGCCGGTGGGAAACTGTCAAAGGGATGCAGCGTTCAGGACGGCGGGCGAATAGGCCACCTTTGTGAAGGCGTCTGGACACAGTAAAACGAGACACTCGTCGCCCCGTTGCTGCACACAGTTGCTGAGCAGTGGCGCTTGCTGACTGGTTTCGGGTTCTTTTCGCCTGCTGAACGATATCTCGGTCATTCACTTCAGTTGTTTTCCTGGGGCGGCCACCACCAACCTTTCTCACAGCTGTACCTGTGGTTTGGAAAGCTTTCCAAGCGCGCGAAACGACACTTTTGTTAATTCCGAACTCTTCAGCTACACTGGTCACACTACGCCTCTCCTCCAGCCTTCCGATCATTCTTCCACGTGTGAAATCGTCCAGGTGATTTCTGCTAGCCATATTTCACGAATTAACTCACGTGCATTTGCAGCGAATGTCTTTAATTGCGTCTCCGTCCTTCCTTTTATTGTAGTGTTGAACTACGCGCGCCTTCCGCACGTGTTTTGCATACGCTCACGACGCCTGTGACGTTTTGTTCCTGATATTTGCATACGCATGACCTTTCTCTTGAATTACGTACTGATCGCAAGAACTCCTTTTCTGCAATTTCATGGCTATCTGCTTAAAATTTGCATTGTTGCTTAAGTTTTGCACACCAGTGTATATACATATAGAGAAAAGATAAGTTAATCAAGTAAGCAATGCAATAATTTCAAAAGCACAAAGAGCAAATGAATTTTTCTCACAGATTTCTCATAAAACACTTAATAGCCATTTTGTAACCTTCAGTAAGTAAAATCAAGTTTATTTTTTGTTCTGTAATTGTTATAATATCTAGTTTGAATTATATAAATTTTTAAATCGGTTTTTATATTGTTAATAAGAAAGATTTTTTTCAGTCTATTCCATAGAATTGCTATTGGGTTAAATTTTTAAATTGTTCCTAAATATTTCTAAATATTGTATTTAAGCTATTTTTATACACATTTGAACACGACACGAATCTTAATTCTGCTAAAATATAAATGTTTCATTAATTTGAGAAGATGAATGAGTTTGGATAAAGATGAATCAAGATTGGCTTTCTGAATTCTGATGCTTATTGACTAGATTAAAGTGAAAGCAGCAAGTTACACTTCATTATTATTTTCTCATATTTGAAGTATACAATGAAAAATATTATATTCGTCGAAAAATTCGAACTTGAAATTCTGTTGGATTTCTATGTTTCAAGACTTTAAGGAGTTTGAAAAATACATTTTTGGAAATATATATATATATATATATATATATATATATATATATATATATATATATCTGTGATCTGTGAAAGGACAAAATTCGACGTATGATGTCTACTCCAAATGTATAGATATCTACCAAATGTTGAAAAAAAAAAAAATCTTTTTCAGAGGGGTCTATCTAAATATAAATTGATGATTATAAAAGAAGAGAGCTAGATTCATAAAATTGGGTACTCAGTTTTAACATCTAAAGTGCAGTTTTGTATCACATTTAGAATGAAATCCATCAAGGAGTTGACCATCTTATCGATCTGTGCTTTCATAAGCGTGCAAATGTGATTACTGAAAAATGGAATGATTTAAATATATGAAATTTTGCATGTAATTTTTAGATAGTTGTAGTTTTCTGTCAAATTTTGTTTTTTAATCAACTGGATAAAAAAGACTGAAATAAACTTTAGGTTTTCTAATAGTTTTGTAGTAACCACATTGCAGTAATTAATTACCAAATATAACACTCTAATATGCTCATATTGTTTATCTGTGGCATATGGTTAATAATTCACGTGCATTTATTAAAAAGTAGGTGAAAAAGTTTTTAGGACATTAATCCCCCAGATTTTAATAATTTGATTGTAATTTATGGGAAGTATCTACAGAATATATGATGAATTGTATTCTGGATAAGATTGTATCATAAATATAAATTTATCTGTATTATTTTTTTTTAAATGACTTGTTGAGCCATAAAAAAAAAATGCATTTTTCCTCAAAAGTTTAAAATATTGGTTCCTATTGCAGTTATTTCAAAAAGTACCCAGATTTTCTCTTTTGGCAAAATAATGTATTAATTATCTCAGTTTGAATACCATCTCTTTCAAAATAGTCATCTTGTACAATCTAAAGCATTCCTATCACTGCTGTAATGCGAGTTCAATATTTTTTTGTCATGATATTTTACAATTCACTATCTATCTTCATTAGCCTCATGGAAGTTACAATTTTTTCCCTACATCTTTTGGAAGAGGTAAAAGTTTTCAGGTGCTGTGTTGTGGTTGATGAGAAGCTCTCAGTGATTAATGTTGGATGAAAATTGCACTGTTAACATGGATTATTCTATCCGATATTGCTAATTATTTCAAAATTCTGTGGCTTAATATAATCACACTTAAATTTATCGAATACTTTATTAGTATTGTCTTTATATACATATTTATATGGAATTTTTATGGTTATTTATTTGGACTACATGTATTTCTGATTTTGATTTGTTCCCATAAAATGAAAATCATTATTATAATATATTGTGAGATAATACCTTGCAATTTTTCATATAGATGTCACTCACTTTTCCTGATATTTCGTGTGTTGACGCTCCAATGGTGGGGTCTGGGATCCTCCATCAAGATATTTCTAATTTCAGAAAAATCAATCTCAAGCTTGGAGGGAGGATAAACTGCACTTTCAAACTGAATCAACCAGGATTGTCCCTCACAGAGGGAGTCATGCAGCCATGGAATCTATCAATAAAAGGTACAGTTTTTCTTTTTTGAACTTATTGCAAATTTTTGAATTAAAAAAAAAAAAGGCAAATCTGTCCTGTATAACAACTTAAAATTTTTTTAAGAATTGTAAGTTGTATAAAAGGGAATGAAATTTTAAAGCAGTTCTCTACAAGATATAATTTTTTATATTTTTTAAATTAAAAAACAATCACAAAAAATTGTTTTGAATGATTTTTATCATTGTTTACACTGAATGTTGTTTACGACTGAATTTACATTTCCTACAAAAGTTTTCTATATTTTTTTTTAATTTAAAGAATGAATCACAAATTTTCATTGGTAAATTTGGCTGCTTATATTATATGTAGTGAAATACATGTTAAAAAGCTACTGCTCAAATAAAATGTATATTTACAGAGAACATAAATGTTTTGCAATGAAAAATCTGATGATGCAATTCAATTCAATTCAACAGGAACTGTGATGTCAGGGTTGTGATTGTATTATTGGTTTCAAGGTCAGAGTGGCATGAATTTGAAACTCAATTCCATGGAAATGCAGTGTATACACAGACATACTGCAAGTTAAATCTTCATTTGGTTTGGTAGAAAAAGTGTGAAAGACCCATAAAAAAGTTTTTAAATTGATTAAACCATTTTGTTTTTATTTTACAAAACTTACAAAGCAAATGAAGTCCTCATAATGGAAATTATATTTCATTACCCATTATACCATTGTTCTGCTCTTGTTTATCTGATCTATATGAATCAGAGAAAAATAATAACATTTTTTTTTTTTACAATGTATTGTTTTTGAGATCTTATTTCAATATCTTAAGAGAATTTTACAATCCTTATCTTCATTTAATAATTCGTAAATAGTTTCTACAATGAAGTCTTGACATTTTTAGTCTTGCTTTTTGTGCATATATGTCATGATCCTTGGGAGTTTCTGGATTCCATTAATTTTTCAGCCTTATTTATCATTATTTCGAACGTAAAACAAATAGGAAATTGAAGGCATTGAAAGTTAAACAGCTTATCACTTGAGATAAGAGGATTGCAAACAATGTAAATGCTTCCCCCCCACTCTTATTATATTATTAAACACAATTTTCTGGTAATAATATATATTATATCTTCAACAATAGTTCGTTAAAAGTATGAGTAGTAATCAGTAGCCTTTTTTATGAGGTAATCCACCATTACATTCCAAGAAATATTGTAATGCCATGGAGGCCAAACCAATACGATTTTCTGATTAAATTTTCTTCTAATTAGATTTTATTTGCATTACATTTGTATTTTTAATATATTTTTCAAAGCTTGAAGAATGAAAAACTATCTGTTAATAGCAGTAAAATTTTCTGGAAATGCAAGCTCATCAGTGGCTTGCTAGTTTCCTAAAGTTTGAGTATAGAAGTAGGTTGTGCCATGTTTTGGAAACATAAAGGAATATTTTTCAAATTTTATATGAACAAATGGGAGGATTGGTGAACATTATAATTTATCTTGAAGAAATGTTTAATTCTTGAAGCATCTGAAAACAGCAATTTCATCTTTTTTAGTCAAATAGATGCTCAAATTAGACTTTTAAACAAAGGTTGGTGGCTGAGTTTTATTTGCAGTTTGTTTGATAAAGAACTGTGAAGCTAATCTTCTTATTTTTCCCAAGAGTACTTCTTAATCTGCAGCTTTCATCAAAATAATGTTTGGAGTCTATTTAGGAAGGCCAAAAGTGATTTTGGAAGCCATAATTTGAATGGTATTGTAAGTTGTGAATTGAATTTCAGAAAATTTATTAATGATTGCATAACTATAAAAAGATAAATTATAAATACTTTTACTTTTAATGTGGATATTAATTCTTTGAACTGGTCTCATATTGATCGAGTTCCATCAAAGGTGTTAATTTTTCGAAAGGGCTTTACTCAAAGGGTTCTTTATGTTAATCTTTTTTTATTTATTTTAGAAAAGTTAAAATCTAAGTATATCATATTTTGTTTTTAAGACAGTGAGAAATATGCATATATGACTTGAGGTACATAGCACACTTTCTTTTTGAGATGTTGACTGTAGAAAATCTTTCTAGACAAATAGTTAATTTCCAGTAATTGCACAAACTATAGATGTGTTCCATAGTATCATTTTGTTCCATCTCAAGATGATTTTCTGGGTTAAGGAAAGCTTCCTTAGAGATCTATAATTCTGATGTGGAAAAAGAGAAATATGCAGCTTTTTCTTTTCTTTTCTTTTCTTTTTTTTTTTAATTTTAAAGCCTCTGCAGTTCCACTGAATAAATGGTGCACAGAAAAATATTACCCATGTAAAAAGGAAAAGCAATAGGCAGCAAAAACCTTGAAAAGTTGAATGACTGTGAAAGATTAATTTTTTTTTAATCCCTCACAAATTTTAGAGGCAGTAAAAGAATGGAAGCTTCTTTATGGAGCCATTAAGTTTCAGGTGTCTCATCCTAGATACTTGCATCGGAGCACCATTAGATTCGGCCAATGAAAATCTGTTTCTCTTATTACTTTTACACCTATGGTAGGTATTCTTCTAGGAAAAGCTTCTAGCCAGAAGCTTTTTCCTAAAGCTTGATGGGGAGTAAGTGCATTGATGTGCTCACTAATAAGTAAGGGAGTGATTTATTCTTTAATTGAAGAGATTCTTCAGGGATTAGTGGTATTTTGGTGGGGATTTTAAACAAAAGAAAATGAGATGCTATTTTCTCCTATATTGCATCCGTTGTGATAGGTATGCTCATAACTTTTTTAAGTTTGACAGTTGTGTTGCATAAAATGGATTCTGCATCAAAAAGATAATTTTCCAGTACTGATTCCCACTAGGGAGGGGATACACTTCAGCTATAGGGATGAAGAGTTGCCATATAAGTAAGTTCCAAATTCACTTCCCTGATAGATGTAGAAACAATATGATGCTGAACTATCGACAACCAATGTCGTATTGTTCCCTTATGTGGATGGTGAATATATTTTCTGTGACCATAATGGATTATATTTTGCATTCTCCTAAATGTCTGATTGTGCTATTGCCTGATTTTCATATTTTCTGGTGGGGGGGGGGGGGTCCTGATACTGATCTGGTTCCCTTGTTGGGAAATTTTATATTTGAGATATTTGATTGTTAGTTGATGATTTCTTTAATATATTCTTATAGTAGAAAAAGATTCATTTGACAAATCTTAGACTTAGCTCTGAATTAGATACAATAATATTTATTTATTATGTTAATCCACTCTTAAAATGTTTGATTGGGGTCTTACCACTTTTATAAAACTTTGGAATTATTTGCAGATGCTTTTTCAATTTATTCCTAATTAAATTCAATGACAATAAATCATTATCAAAATCTTTTATAGTGACAATAATGTGGCTGAAGTTTACCAAAGAAATGTAAGTTAAAGGGGGAGGGATGAATCAGTTTCACTTATCCATTCGAGAAATTAATAGAGTAAAAACAGAAGCAAAAAAAAAAAAAAAAAAAAAGAAAGAACAGAATTTCTGTTGTTTTTGTTTTCCACAGGCATAAATATGAAAACTTTATTCGTCCAAAAAGAATCTCCTATCTCCGTTGACTAAAAACCTTTCTTCAGAAGATATGCAACTGTATAAAATTCAAAGAAGCAGATGCACGTTTTTATATATATTGTTACAAATCTGTAACGTTGCTAGCATGGTTAGTACAATCACTGGAAAGGTGGCCGTTTTACGATCATCTCTGTTGGATGCTCATTGGATACCGAATTAGTGATCTCAGGGCTTGGTGACAAAATACAAAATAATGGAAACTTTCAGAATTTTAGTGATTGAGCCAATAGGAACTGAGATATGCCTGATTGTTTTAGAATCTTCTTTGTCCGCCTCCTGTAAAAGGGCGGCAGTACCATGCTTAAGACAGTCGTGTAGTGAGTCATGGAAAGAGACGGCGAACCAGTCCAGCGAAGCGCAAGCGTTTGCTGAATTGAGCTATGTGCCGAGTTCTGGTGCTTATTATGGAAGCAGCATCGAGTCGTGTAATAGGGAATCGGTAGTTGGAACAGCTAAAGCGAGGAGACATTGGAGAATTACAGGTGTTTGGAGAGACCGTAGCGTGAAGCTACGAAGATTCCCTCCTCCTGCTGAATTCTGTTAGGCCACTTTGTGTGCTGTGGTTGTTATGACTACTGATTACTACTTGTAGGCTATTATTTGTTGTAGTGTGTATTGTCTATTTGTGTTTGCCTCGGCTGTATATCTGTTGTCTGCGCATTCTTGTCTTCATGTTTAGTAAAAGTCATCGTTTGTTATTGAAGTCTGTTGATTATTTTCACACCATACACCCACTACAAGCGAACCCGGTGACTTTACGGACTTAGTGGAATTGAAGTTCCATAACAATATAGTGAGAGATAAGTTTTGGATAGAGAAATATTATAAATGTAACAATATGCCTGTTTGAACTATTAGAAGGAATTCTTCAGTTAATATTCATTAAATAGAAAAACTTAAAGCATAATATAATGTTTGCTTTTATCTGATCAAGTTGAACTCAAATTTAAGTATCATGTTAACAGAAGTTCTTTTGGATTCACTTGATTACATTAGATTGAAATTTTGTAATTCAGTGGCCATGCTGATTGAGAAATATAGGCGTTTTAATTAATAAACTGTTGCAATTTCCTTTCTTTTTTTACAAAGCAATATCATAGCACTTCTTAAATATTAATTTTTTTTTAATCTTCTGATATTGGATTAGTATTTTTTTAAAAATCTTAATACTATATTTCATTTAGTTTCAAGAAAATCTGATTGTATAGCACATTATTTCTACCATTCTTTGAACATCTCATAATTGACATTCTTAATGTGCTGAAAGTGGAGGAACAACTATTCATGTTTTTTTAACCTTTAAAAAGCAGTGTAGTATTTATATATATTTGGAGTGCTATCTTTTCATGTATATGCTTTCTACATTTTAGGTTCTTGTTACTGGAATGTGGGATGCAGATCAAATTCTCTTTTCCATTCAACTTGGCAACCTTCTTTAATTTTGAAGTGCATTGATGGCAGCAAAGAACATACTTTTTCTGAAATTATTATTTCAGCCAATTTGACTTTATGTGATGATATTAATAATATTTGTTTTCCCAAAGAAGTTACTGTAAAACTTGAAATAGAATTCTCTGAAGAAGGACTTGAATGTTATGATGGTGTTTTTATTTTCAATTGATAAAACCTTTTGACAATTTCTTATTTATTTGTTATCCAGAATTATATTTTATATTAAATTTTTACAAATAAATGCTATTTTTTAAAACTTTTTTAGCAGTTGGATATCTTATTTTGAGTAAATGAACATTCTACATTTACAATGTGGTCTACAGTATACCAGTTTGGCTGGTAACTATTATAGCTAGCCATTAGAATGGCTAATCTGCTAAGGATCAAATGAAAGGATAACTTCCATGGACTTTGGCATTAAATCTGATCACTATCTGCAGAGACATCTTTCATGGATCTATTGGGTTCCATGGTTGACAAAGTTGTCAGATCTGAATCCTCATAAATGGTGTATGGGGGAGGGATTGTTTTACTAAACAACAGAATGTTTCAACTTCTGTATCTAAATCACATGCAAAGGAATTCTGAAAAATTATTTCATAGCATGTCTCCATTTCTAAAAATATAAGCAAAATAAAACCAACAAAGAAACTTTACTGTGGTGATCTCTTGGTTGCAATTAGATCTTCCAAACAAGCCAAATAAACAGCAAATGTGAAATCATTGTCGGCAATGTCCTAAAATAAAATTCATTCAATGGAATTATATCCTTTAGTGAATTATTTAATGTTCTAATAGAAAAAATACTGAAAGTTAAAAAATCAGGAACTGACCCATTACAATACATAGAGCTAACTTCTGAATACTAAACATCTTTATTAACTTTCAATTCTATTAATTTACTTAAGTATATTACAACAGCATGTATGCTCCTGTCTTCTATCTATACTTATAATAAAGCTCAATGTGTGTGCGTGTTGGCGCTCTACAGGCCAGACCATTCAACCTACAGCTACCAAATTAGGCACATGTATACCTTGGAGGCCAGGAATGTGCACCTGGGGGTTATTTTTTCGAATTTTTAAGTAAAATTTTATTTATTTAAAAATTAAGCGAAATTTTGGCGTGTTTCTGCTATAACTTCCGAAAATATTACCACACAAAAAAGATTTTTACATGGTTAAAGATCAAAAATTTATCTTTTAAATGATACCAATGTTTTAACCTTTAAATTAAATTTCTATTTTTAATGAATTTTTAAATAAATATTTTAACTATATTTTTCAACAAATTTTTTCGTACAAAATAAAAATAAAATTTAAGCTACACGAGCACGTTTCGCATTCATGGGAAGAAATTAGCTTTTTTCAAAGTGTTGCCATCACATTGATTAAAGCTCCAATTAAAAATAAATTAAATCTTTTTGGAAATAAAATCTGCAAAAATATAATTTTCGGCACGTGTCTGTAATTTCGGCACATAATGAAACAAATATGAAATGTTTTTTCTAAAAAATAAATTCAAGAAAAATTATTTTATGATCTTTTACACTCTGTATATTATTAATCCAATAATTCAGTTTTATTTTAAGGCAAGTTTTGTTTAATATGAACAGGATATCCATTCAAATCAGGGCCACACAGCTAATTTGTAAACCTTTAGTAAGACACAGATCTGCTAAAATGGTCTAAATGGAAAATGATTATATTTTATATAACTTGATTCAATAAATGCTCTAATAAATAACGAATTTTTGATTTTACATAAAGTTTCTGCTGTGGAAATCACGATTAACAAAATGTTCTTGAAACACTAATATTTTAAATAAAAAGAGTTAATTTCCAATCAACTGAATCAATCACTTAAACTGACTGATTTATGAAAATTTGAATATCACTATTCAATAAAAAAAGGATAATTTTAGATTTTCCATCGATCGTTTCAAAGAAAATACGCCAATCAGGGTGCAGGTTTCTCAAGATTAATTGGGCTAAGATTATGAAAATGTTGAGTTTTTTTAAATTTTAACATTCAAATTAGTTGATCGTGGAAAATAGAAACATTCATTCATTTATTTAAAATTTGGTGTGTCCAGAATATATCTCAGAATATGATACCTTACTGTATTAAATTTAGACTTCATAATTTTTGAAATATATTCATAGGCCGGAACAAAATATTATTATTGAATTCATTTCAATCCTCTTGAAAGCAAAACTAAAAACTGAATTTTATGCTGAATCTGAGAAATTTTTGTTGAATTATTCTTTGAGATATTACATAAATTGTGAAAAATATTTTGTAGTTCACATAAGACTTAAATACCGAGCGATTCTGTTTGCAATACTCATATTCAATAATAATAATAAATAAATAACAATAAAGATGATAAATAAAATAAAACGCTTGGTTTTATTAAAAAATATCTTTATATTAATTGTAATTTCATCATTTCCACTTTAAATTAAAGTTGAATTTTTACCGGAAATGATAACAAATTAGCAAAATATATATAGTAAATTGAACGACACGATGTAAACAACAGTATAAGTTTGGTATGACTATCAAAATTTGAAGGTTAAAAATGTTTTGTTTGAGAATCTATTAAGAGACCAGTTACTTAAAAGATTTAATTGAAAATTGTAGCGAGCGGTAATACTGCCGAACCGGCTGGTCGCCAAAGGCGGCTAGTACTTATAATAAAGCTCAATGTGTGTGTGTGTTAGCGCTCTACAGGCCAGATCGTTAGACCTACAACTACTAAATTCGGTGCATTTATACCTTGGAGGTCGGGAATGTGCACCTATGGTCCCGTTTTTTGAATTTTTAATTAGAATTTTAATTATTTATTTAAACCTAACTTTCCCGCCAAAAAAAATCTTCATTTCTCCTCCGCCAAATGAGTAAGGCTTCAGTTTTTTACCCCACGCTAATGAGGTTAGGCGTCATATTTTTCGAACGATTATTTCAAACGATTCTGTTTATTTTCTTAAGGTTTGATGTATGTAAAATTAAACATTGTTAATTGATCTATCTTTGAGATTCATTCTGGAGTATTTTTGAATTGAAATAAAACAGAATAAAGGAAATTAAAAATTTCTAATCTGCATAGCGTTACCCCAACTGGCGTTGAAAATTCACGCATGCGCATTGTGTTCTGATTGTTGACAACTATTTTCAATGGATTCGGACTTGATTTAAATTATTTTTAGGTTATTTCTATGCTTTTATAATTAAATTGTATTTATGTTAGTTATATAGTTTTAAGTACATCGTTTTTTAAGTAGTTTTTTTAACCTGTTTTCGACCGATTATTTTAAATGATTCTGTTTATTTTCTTAGTGTTTGATGCATTTAAAATGAAACATTGTTAATTAATCGATCTGCTCATGATGAATCTGAGAAAATGTTATCGACAAATTCTTGAGATATTACATAAATTAAGAAAGATATTCTTTAGTGCTCATAAGGTTTAAATGCTCAGTGACTCTGTTTTCAGTAATCTTAATATTAAAAAAAATGCTTTGTTTCAGTAAAAAATATTATTATATTAATTACAAATTAATCATTTCCACTTTAATTTAAAGCATAAATTCTACGTGAGCTAACAGAAAATTAGTGAGATACATTTTACGTTATGACTGAAGACCTTTATAATATTATATAACTATCAAAATTTGAAGTTTTAAAATATTTTGATGAAGAAGCTATTAAAGTAGGAATTACATAAAATATTTGATTATTAAAATTTTAACAAGCATTAAGATTGGCGAACCGGCTGGTCGCCAAAGGCGGCTAGTTTAGAATAAAGCCCTGAGTTTCCTGACAGTGGACTTCAACTACTCTATGGGAACTCTGAAGAAAACGTTCATCTGACCAGATGAAACATTTGCTAGAAAAAAAAATTCTATTAAATAACCAGATTTTTTTGGTGCGTTTTATTACGATGGACATCAGGAACGTTTTAACTCATTTTACGCATTATATATATATATATATATATATATATATATATATCTTTTTTAGTAAATGATTGAAGAAAACTTTTTTAATTTATCATTTATTGGATCCAAAAGTCAAATATTTGGGGGTTAGGAATCTCTTGGATGATATTCTTTTTATGTTATTAAATTGAACTGAATTAAATTATTGAGTAATTTATCATTTTGGTTTTAGTATCTTTCAATTTTTAATAATCTGTATAAGAACAATAAATAGTTTTTAATATTCTGCAAAAAACAAAATTGGGAATTATTTGACTTGTATATTAAATTTGTATAAACTAATTTCATGTGCTATGTGACTTATATAAGAGTATCTTATAGACTCAGCTTGATTTTTACAATCTTAATGAATAAACAAACTATAGATAGTATCATTTTTACTGATAATGCTATAATCAACTATGGTGTGTTCCTTTTTTTTTTTATTCAATAAGAATGCTTCTTAACTTAAATTTTACTTGGCATTATTCTGAAAATCGTATTTTCTGTTTTGTTTTAATGATAATGTTTACTTTTTTTTTTATTCTTTTGAAATTTGAGTATATGATTTTGATATGATGATTATGATATGAGTATATGATTTGATATATTGTTACTTTGAGAAATTCCATAATATATCTCAAACATAATTTTGTTTTACAAATGTTAATTGTGATTTTTTTAATATATTTTTGCATATTGAAAAGTGAATTAGAAATTGTGTATCAGTAAAATGTTAATATTGACTATTTCTTTTTTTTAACGTAATTGCAAATTTTATTTTTAGTATTTTGAATTTAAAGTGAACTTTTTGGGAACATTGACTTTTATTTGAACATTTCTCAACTGACTGTGCTCAGAGAAAAAATAACTTGTTATTTGGTAAGATAAAGATAAACGTTCAATATGGCATTTATGTCTAAAGCCAGGAAACAATATTTAATAAAATTTGCCACAGAACTTGGTGAGGAGGTGAAAGGTGATCTTAAAGTGATTGAATTACGCGAATTAATATTGAAAACGTCGATTTACAAAGAAGATTTAGACTTTGTGAAAGATACCCTAGAAAACATTATAACTGAAAGATTAGAACGTGAGGAACGAGAACGTGTCGCTGATGAAAAAGAATAGAACGGGACAGAGCTTACGAGTTGTAGAAACTCCGTCTACAAGTGGAATCTCAGAAGTTGGAGCAGACTTCTGAGATTCCTTGAACTTTTTCCTGCAGACCAACAAGCTACATTTAACTTGGAAAAAATTGCTGCCTGACTTTGACCCGCAGAATGGGAACATGACCCTATTCTTAAATCTATTCGAACGTCAAATAAAAATTCTAAAAATAGGTAAACAGAACTGGGTTGCTCATCTTCTAGGGCTACTACCCAATAGTGTGGCAGAGCTCATCGCAAGAGAACCAGAACAGGAAGCGCATAACTTTGATCATATTAGATCCATGTTACTTCAACGGTTTAAATTAAGTGCTAAGACGCACTCTTTGCAACTCACAAGAAAAAGCCTGAAAGCACATGGAAAGACTTCCATTTTGAACTGCGTAGCTATTTTGAAGCATGGCTAGCAGAATTGAACATAACGAAGTTTGAAGAATTAAAAGATCTATTGATCCTGGATCAAATGAAGAAACGAGTTCTTCCCGAAGTCAAGAACCATTTTATTGATGTATGGAGTGAATGGGTTACCCCAAATGATCTGGTGGAGAAATTGGACAGTTATGACAACTTACGCTCTGTAAACCTAAAGCTTCCCACAAAACCACATGAAACAAAATCTATTTACCCAAAAAGAAATCAATATCAATCAACCCGATTTGAACAAAGAGATGATAGACAGGGTCTGCCGTGGATTCCCAGTCAAAGTAGGCGGGATCCCAGCTACAAAGACAGACCCCCTCTGCCATGCTATGGTTTTGGAGAGCCAGGAGTTGTAAAGGCAAAATGTGCGAAATATAATCCTATGGTTCAAGGAGACCGCACTCAACCTCCAACCCTTAATCACATGAACTTTTATAGTATCTTAATAAAAAGCCAGCCATCAAGCATTATTGAAATTACGATTTGTGGTTTCCAAGCAGCAGTGTGTGCCGACACGGAGCTACACATCCGGTTGCCAGAGAAAAACTTTACCATTTCCTCAAGAATAAAGGACGAAGATTCGAAAATAGTACTGTTGACATGGCCCTAGCCGAAAGGCATGTACAAAAAAAAAGTTATACTTACAACGATGGTAGATATTGGTGTGGCAGGAAAAGTTATCCCCAAAAGCGAACGGTACCATGAGACTTTGTATAGACTACAGGAAACTGAATTCCATCACTGTTCCAGACTCTTATCCATTGCCACGAATGGACAATCTCTTACATGAGGCAAAGCCAACCCCTTTCATGTCAGCAATTGATCTGAAAGCCGGTTATTATCAAGTAAAGGTCCATCCAGATGATCAAGACAAAACAGCGTTTGTTTGCCCTTTTGGAACATACCGTTTCAAAAGGATGCTATTTGGACTCAGAAATGCACCGGCAACTTTTCAAAGATTAATAGACCGCTTCCGCAATGATCTGGAAGATATCTTTACTCTCGCTTACCTAGATGACATTATCATTTTGTCAGAGACATTTGAAAAACACCTCTCAGGTTTGCAGTGTGTCTTTGAAAGACTGTTCCTCTTCAAATTTCAAGTCAACCGCGAGAAGTGCTGCTTTGCATCCTGCAAAGTGAAATATTTGGGTTTTTGGATAATTCAGAAGGCAATAGAAGTTGATTCTGAGAAAATTGCCTCTATCCAAAGCATCCCACCTCCGCAGAATGTTAAACAGGTCCAATCGTTTCTACAGACTTGTTCCTGGTTCAGAAGATACATACAAAATTTTGCCTAGATTTCAAGGCCCTTCAGTGACCTCACTAAAAAGAAATCTCCTTGGATTTGGGAATTTCCCCAGCAGACCTCATTCGAAACCCTTAAAAAGTGCCTTACAATACCCTCAGTGTTGAAGCAAGCTAATGGCACCAGGTCATACATTATCCGGACTGACGCAAGCCACTATGCACTTGGAACTGTTTTACTTCAGGGTACCGGATCAGAAGAACATCCAATCGAATATGCAAGTCGACTGCTCACTCAAGCAGAACGTAATTATTCAACAACAGAACGGGAAGCACTGGCTGTTGTTTGGGCTTTCAAGAAATTTCGTGGTTATTTAGAAGGTTCTGAAATCACTGTGGCATCCGACCACCAACCTTTACGATGGCTCTTAACTTTAAAGTCTCCGACAGGTCGACTTGCTCGATGGGCTTTAGAAATTCAAGCTTTCAACCTTAAAGTTTTGTATGTTGCTGGAAAAGCCAATGTAGTTGCAGACATGCTCAGTAGACCTGTATGTGGTGAGAAAGAAATTCCTTATGAAGTGTGCAACATAGCCATTGCTGACCTACCTATCAGAAGTGTTAAAGATGTGCGTGAAGCTCAACTTGCTGATGAAAATCTGAAAAAGATTATTGACAGTTTCGAATCTACTCAGAAAACAGAAGATTATGCCAACTGGATAGAACGTGGGCTCTTAATGAATCAAGGTGTTCTTCACAGATATTTGCCAAAAACTGATTCCGAAGAGGCGCAACTGGTAATTCCTTCTTCAGAACGTGATTCTATAATGGAAAAACACCATGATCCGATGGCCGGTCATTATGGAGAGGAAGGTACTTTTCAAAGAATTGCTAAGCGTTACTATTGGACTGGTATGAGAAAATACATAAATGATTATGTAAAAAACTGTCCAGAATGCAACCGATATAAAGCCAACAACCAGAAGCCAGCTGGTTTACTGCAAACCCCAGTCTATTCTCAAAGATTTGAGATAATCTCGATCGATCTTTTTGGTCCATTACCAAAGACTTAAAATGGTAAGCAGTGGATATTTATTATTGAGGATTGTGCAAACCGATGGGTTGAACTATTTCCACTATCTTTAGCAACTGCTAGTGAGTGCGCCATTACACTCATTGAGGGCATATTCCTGAGATATGGAATTCCCAGACGAATCATTAACGACAATGGGTCCCAATTCGTCAGCGCCGTTCTTCAACAGGTGTGTTGCACCCTTAACATTAGCCAAAATCTCATTCCTGTTTATTTTCCTCAATCAAATCCTGTAGATCGAAAGAATAGAGATTTAAAACCTCGACTGTCCATATTGGTTGGAGATGATCACGGAAACTGGCATTCGAAGTTATCAATGATTCGTTTCGCCATGAACACCGCAGTTTGTGATACCACTGGTCATACACCTGCATTCCTCCAATTCGGAAGAGAATTAAGGTCTGTTGATGATGTTGTACGAGATTTCAAAGCAGTTGTCGAGAATGACAATTTTGTACCCGAGATAACACCTTATCTTAAAAGGTTTGCAAACATCATGAACGAATTAAGCGAACGGATAGAAATGAAACAAGACAGAAGGAAGATATATTACGACAAAAACAAGAAGCAAGTATTTTATTCTCTAGTGATAAGGTTTGGGTAACATCACATCCCTTTAGTAACAAATTTAAACGTAAAACGTCGAAATTTGCACCACGTCGAGATGGTCCATATATCATATTAACGCAGCGTTCTCCAACTACCTATGAAATTTTCTAGCCCAAGTGATCCATCCACCTCCTTAGGAACATATTACCTCAGCTCTATGTTCGTACAGTCGAAACATGGAAGCGGATACACCACTGCATCTGTTTCGCAAAAGAGGCCGACCACCAAAACTTAATGGGGTCAATTCATGTGACGTAAAAGTCACATGTAATGAGCTATCCGCGCATGGTATTTAAGTTTCATCCGCACCGCTTTCGTCGATTGGTCTGACATTAACGTTCTCCGCCGAGTATGAAGCGGATTTTTTTGTTTACGTTTGAAGTTATAATTTTTGAGTCATTCTCTTTCCTCTTATTATGTGTTAAAAGAGGAATAACTGGTGTGCTGATGGATATTTTAATGCGAAACACAAGAGTGACTGTCATGATAAAATGTTTTCTTATTTTCCTTTCAACAATCCTGCCTAAGGTTGGTACCTTTGGTATAGGTTTTTTCAAGCCTTCGAAGTCGGTGATATGCTTCGATCATTTTGAAGAATTCATTCAGTGTGTGTTCATTTATTAAATCGTAAATGGAATTCCAGTAATCGCAGATGTTTCAGTAATTTTTTAGAAAAATTCTTCGAAAAAAAGAATTTGGTAAGCGATTTTCCAACAAAAACAATCAAACAAAATCGTGAGAGCATTTCTAATTCAATTTATTCCCATTTGATGAAATTTCTGATAATTTTGAGAATGCTTAAACGGTTTTAAAATGTTTGCATGAATATTACATTGCATTTCCTAAAAAATCTTATCTAAATTTAATTAATGTAAGTAAACAAACTCCTGCTTCAAAAATAACAACTGCTATAATGCTAAACTTAGGTGGAAGTGAATAAATTTCTTCAAGATTTATTTAATAACTGAAATCTTTACTAATTACTGAAAATTGAATTTTCTTCTTGACTGTTATAATATATATATAATTGATGTATTTTATTAAACGTGCTCTTAATTTGATAAATTGAATGAAATAAGATATAAGAAATATATATATATATAAGTTTTGAAAACACATGTCATTTAATTAAGTATATAAATTAGTTAAGTATAAAAACCGTTAATTAGCGTCAAATAATTTTTGCATTTGATTTTTAGTTTTTGGCATTTTAATAAAATGCATTATGAGGTTTAACTTTTTTATTATGAACCTTAAAGTTTTCTTGATCTTTTAGTAATTCATGTTATTCAGTTATTACTGGGTAATCATGTCTAATAACAAAAGAGCAAAATGGATGGCCCCAGAAAGCATTATTACTAGTTTTCTACTTACATTTGCAGATTTGTGAGGGATTCAAAGTGAATTTATATCAAACAACTTTTCTATTGTTGAAATTGAAATGTCAATAGTCAATTGTATTTAAACTGAAATTGACTGTTATCATAATATCCTGTTATAACAGTGTGCACCTCAGTGATTTCTGTTTTAATAAATACAGGTCTTTTCATTGAAAATCAATTTCCATATCAGCATTTATTATATAATTTTAATTCCCAACTTCATTGCTACATGCATGTTTCACTTTTTTTTTTTTTCTATTTTTTCAACATATCAATTTTGAATTATAAAATTCTGTAAAAGCACAAAAGCGTTTCTTCTAACTCATCTTTATATCCTATTTAACTTCTCTCTTTCTCTCTCTATATATACATATCATGACCTTATTCTTGTTTATTAAATTTACTGTATTGTATATTTTTGTTTTATTTTATGATATTCATTCAATGTAATTTTTATCAATGTAACTAACATTTAAAAAAATTTCATAAATGTTCTGCTTTAAAAGTATATTGTTCGACATAATGTTTTTATTCGTGATAAAAAAAACTGTTTAGTATTTAGAATATTTCTGTTGGATAAAATTGATTTCATCATTTACATTGACATTCTTGTCATACTGTGTTTATATTTTTTTCTAAGTGTCTAGAAAACTAAATGTTGATAAATAGTTTTTTGAATTAATGAGTACATTGAAACATCCATTTGATCACATTTTTTCAAATAATTATCATATATATATTTGTAATGTGTAAATAAAAAATATGAAACTGTAATTTTGTTTGTTTTCCTTTAATGATCTCTACAAATTAAAATGAAATAACTGATTCATAAGTTGCACAGATTTAAAAAAAGGTATCTATACCTTTTATATTTCATAATTTGAAATTGTAAACATAATTTATTCAATATATACTAATTTGAATTTCATGTTCTTTCCTCTGAGCAAACTAAAAACATCAAAATCTCAATATTTATAAAGGTAATTACATAAGAAAAAAAAATAGTAGTTTTATTAGTAAGCTTTAAAATATTAACTTATCTAAGAGTAATAATTATTTTTAAAAAGAACTATATTTATAAGATTCAACATTCAATAATATTTAAATAATATGTAAAAAAAGAACATATGTAATTTTTCAACAACACTGCCATAGTCATTTGCCAAAATGTATCCTTTGGATAAAAAAAAGGGGGGGGAGAAGGATATGGGAAAGGAAAGAAAAAAGCAGCACCAAACGAATTAAAAAGCGAAGTTAATTAATTATGCAAAAACAATAATTCCATTGAAAATACTAATTAAAATTTTAATATAAGAAATAAAATTATATAACTACGAAAATTTTTAGAAAATAATTCAAAATAATATCTTAAAAAAAAAATCGGAAGTTTTTAATAATTGATCGGCTAGCGTAACATTTACTAAACAATAGTTTCATCAACGTTATTGGCAGACATCCCGACATGCGCAGAACGGGTGAAAATTGAACAGAAACAGTTTGTTTGGTACCTGACACGTGACCGTGAATTGACCCCATTCCCTTTCCTCAGGAACCAATAGGCTTCCAGACAATTCAAATTCTGTCTCCTTGCCGGGGCGTCGTCGGAGCCAAAGGGGGAGGATGTAGCAGTTGCATTACTCTTATCTTCTCTTTTGGATACTAGATGACGATGCCTGATTAGGCCATCCCATAGCGCATTGCGATTGCAGTTAGAATGAGATGTGATGCTGAACTATGAAGCCGTGCGCGAGAATGTCTTGTCTTTGTGTTTGTGCTTGTTTAGTGTGTGAATGTGATTATTAAAAGAAATGTTCCTAAAAACATTCGTTCTGTTGCTTCCTGCATGGATCATAATAATCAACATACCACCACAATTTTAAATATGAGATTATTAATGTTACGATATATAATTATTATTTGCATTAGCGAAATAATATATTAACTTTAGTGTTAAGTTGTTTTAACTCCTAAAGGCCTTAAGACACGGCCCAATTCCGTTTACACTTTCGTGTACAAACGCGCAATGAAAAATGTGTATAGTGACGTCACGCGGGGATTTGCTGTATGGTAAACCTAAAACACAGGTGTACTTTATGGCTAATTTATCGCACTTTATTCGCTTTTTCTGTTTGGTGAATACCAGTAGTTTACTCATTTCGTTAGTGGGATTCCTGTTCATACATTCCGCACATTATATCCTGGGATATATTGCTGTTCCATCAATTTTGTTAATTTTTCGGTAATAATAGGTTTACGTACAAAAAATATCTAATAATTGCATAATGTATCTGTATTAGTATTTTATAGATAAAATTGTGAAAATCAAATTTAACACAGAAATATGCTAAAAAAGCGATTTTGTGAATTGGATGTGCAATTAATTTTAAAAATAAAAACTTCACTATTATTTATTAATTAAAACATCAAACAATAACAAAATCATTCATATTCTGCAATTCCCTTAAATGTACTATATAATGTGCTGAACAATATTTCAGTGGTAAGAAAATGAATTGATCCTTATTAACTTTCACAATAGCATAGGAATTAAATAATTTTTTAACTCTATGAAAGATGTCAATTACATATCTTAGAAATTCAAAAATTCTACCATTATTTTTAAAAAATTAAAGATTTAATTAGATTAAATACAGTTCACAAAAAGAAGACAGTTCACATAAAAATTAAAAATTATTATTTTGAAAATAAATTTTCTTGGTTTTGATGACTATCTACGGGTGTCAGTATCTTTTCATCTTCTGATAATTATTGTACGAATGTCTTCGTGTAACATTTTTTTTAATAACGAATATTCAGTGGATTCCCAATAGCCGGCTTTCCATGAATAAAGTCGATCAAAACCTATTTTTTTTATCACACGATCATATAACATTTTTCCCCGTCCTTTAAGGAGTGATTCAGAAATGTGGTTGCAAATTAGTTTCATATTGGCGTCAATCGCGCCATTCTTGGCAACTACGTCGCTACCAAAGCCATGCGCGATTGGTTGAATTTCGTTTGCAAACAATCTTTCCGTCTACACTTTCAAGCCGGTTGAAAACAGTCCACGATGACAAAAATACTGCCTGACCGTTTGCCTGCGGGTATAAACGGGAAACTGTCCACGAAAGTGTAGACGGTATTTGCCCGTGTGATAAGGCCTTAAGATTATATAGTTACGACGTCACAAACACCGCATTTTACTGTACTTTACATATACACAATATCAATTTGTAAAAAATTTCTAAAACTAGAGATTTTTTATTTGCTTGAAAACTTCATTCCAAATAATGATATTAATAATATTATTGAGTTTGTCGTCTATTGTACATTTGTTATATTTTGAATTTTAATGTAGTTGTACATAGTATAAGAATCTTTCTTAGTTATTATTTTATTGTAAAACAAACACAAAAGAATATGTGCATTCATTTAATGACAATGCAGCAGTAAATTTAACCCATGTAAAAATTGTGAAAAAATTTCAGTCTAAGTCCTTCTACGGTAAACTTGCAGAATAGTGTAGTAGAATAAGATTATTAATGAAAAATTTTAATACAGCAATAATCTTATTTTTCTGAAGATCCCAAGAAACAAACATAGTATTCGCAACATTTTAGGGAATACTAAGAAGAAATGTGGTATAATAAAAATGCAGAGTGAATAATTAAGATTTTAATTCATTAATGGTTATAAAATATTCTAACAATACTATTTTTTCGATACAATGAAATCTATTAAATTCTA